>JACXGM010000176.1:14861-63023 GCA_016801145.1 Umbra pygmaea
GGTCCGCCTGGCATATAGTTGACTTTTTAGCCTCTAGAAAGGTCATACTTTGACCTACAGTGAAGTGCCTTATGGTTCTGGACTCAGCAGACCCATGGCTACAACATGGATGAATGAAATCCAACATCCTGGGTCATTGAATTTTATGTTTTATTAAATATTTATCCCAAAAAACTAAAGAACGTATGTATATTTTGTTTTTGTTTTTATGTGTAAAAGCATGTAAACTATAATGAATAAGGCTTTTTATTACTTATTTTCAAGCCCCCAGGGCTCCTGGACCAGTGTGCAAAGTTTGGAGGCCATACAAACAAGTCAACATCAAAATGCTATACTCATTTCTAACGTTTTTAAAACCCAGCTAAATTCCAACTCCAAAAATGGTTGTTTTATGCAGGATGATGTTCTATGTTATTGAAAAATGTGTTATTTTGTCATTTTCACTTCCTACTTCCTGTCTGTAATGTGTTTAGTAAAATAGGCGACAGTCTAAAAAACATGACCGACTTTGAGGCACCATAGCTTCGGCTGTGTTTATCTTCCCCTTTCCAACGGTACCAAACTTTCGTTGCTAGTATGTAGGGATTGCGAGATAATCGCGTTTGACGCTCTAGAGCGTCAATCGACTTTGCATGATTAACAGGGCAAGTTACATATTAACATAGGACCCCTTCTTTGATACCTTCACAATTCTTGCATCCATTGAACTTGTGAGTTCATGGAGAGTTTCTGCTTGAATTTCGTTGCAGGGTGTCAGAATAGCCTCTCAGAGCTTCTGTTATGATGCAAACTGCCTCCCACCCTCATAGATCTTTTGCTTTGAGAATGCTCTAAAGCTTCTCAAATGGGGTTGAGGTCAGGAGAGGATGGGGGCCACACAATGAGTATCTCTCCTTTTATGCCCATAGCAGCAAATGACACAGAGGTATTCTTTGCAGCATGAGATGGTGCATTGTCATGCATGAAGATGTTTTTACTACGGAAGGCACGATTCTTCTTTTTTGCAGTGGTCAGTCAGAAACTCTATATACTTTGCCAAGGTCATTTTCACACCTTCAGGGACCCTTAAGGGGCCTACCAGCTCTCTCCCCATGATTCTGGCCCAAACCCTGACTCCGCCACCTCCTTGCTGACATCGCAGCCTTATTGGGACATGGTGGTAATCCACCAACCATCTACTACTACATCCATCTGGACCATCCAGGGTTGCATGGCACTTATCAGTAAACAAGGACATACTACACAATATTTGGGAACCCTATTTGTGCGACTTTTAGAATCTGTAGCAAAAACATCATGGGCTGAAAATTGAACTAAACCTTGCACTGTCCAAGAGTAAAAGTATGCATATCTGGTTTGACCTACCATGTCTGAGAGGTTCTGGAAGTTCTGGGACATGCAGAATAGACGGCTGCCAAACAGTTTGGGAGTGATGGGGAAGCTGTAGTGCACAATGCACGTAGCATCCCTAATACCCAGAGCCTTCATACATTCGTTGTTTGTAACTGGTGTACAGCAAGAAAAAAAAACTGGTCAGATTTGACAAAGGAGACAAGAAAGAGCTGCCGTTTTAGACAATTTCATTAAATATAAAGATTTGTGTAACTATTAACTGTGTTTATGTTACCCAGAATGACATGTGTGCCCGGTCCAATGGGCTTCTTCCATTGCTCAATGACAAAGTCAAACTGGTAGGTTAAACCCTCGTGGGCTTTAAGGGAGAAAGCAGATGTGTTGGAAACGGCCTAAAATGTAGAATAAATACAATGTATTTTATTTTCACCTTGAACCATAACTACAATGGACACGACATAAATAAAATTGAAATGCAAACTCTACAGTATTGAACTTTGATCATGTGACCAGATTTGGAAAACTAGGTAAGAAAATTGAAAATTCACTTCTTTAAATTTTGTGGAATTACAGATTCAGTGGTTTCAAAATGGCATATCAAACCAAATAATTTGGACCAATGGGAAATTGATGATGAATTAAAGGTTGACACCCTTGTAATTGAAATTCTGAGAAATCCTTCCTCAAAGTTTTGTCTGGTAGAATAGGCTACAATGTGCTTAGTGTTGTGTTTTTCAATGTTCACTTAACCTACATTTCACCAATGCTACCTTAACACTTTAGAACACAGTAGAATTCTAGAATGCAGCTGTAGAATACTGAGAAGCTCCTCTTTAATATTACACCAAAATGATGTCATTGAGACTAATGCAATGTTCACTCATTTGTAACCTCTTAAGATAATCCCCATCAAAAACAATCAATGAAAAACAAACAAGAGTACCACATTTCTCAACATAAATGTCCTAATATACGTTAGTTATAAATATTATTTGCATAGTGTATTCCTCCCCCTCCCTTTACTTATCTATCCCTCCAACCAACGTTAGATACCATACTCTCTCCTTCCTCCTCTACCACTTCACATCCTTTCCTAACTTATAGTTGCAGGACAGAAAGTGAGGCTGGGAAAGAGATGTAATTATGATACATGGTCAGAATAATATTTATAATATCTTGTGTTACAGTAACATGTCTCCCTTTAAAACACATCCCCTATCACACACACAAACGCACGCGCACGCACACACACAGGCTATGCAACTAAAAACAGCAACTCTTCATAACGAGTCTGATCATAAACACGTCGATCTTGACAGCGAATGTGCTCGTCTGTAACAACCAAGTGATCCTGCCAGAGAAATAATAGGGCAAAATATCTACAAAACAGAGAACTATTTATTTGTAGATGACAGAGGTGGACATTTACTTGAGTAAAAGTACTTTTCTGAGTAACTCTGAGTTCACAACTTTTGGGAAGTCCCTACTTAAGACCAAATCAATGATTTTGCAAGTAATCTGAGAAAAAAAACATCACCTAGGTAGACGGGTTTACAGCTGAACTGTGCAACTAGTTTGAAAATTCTGTGCCACCAATATTTCCACCAGACAGCTCGTCTGCTCATATACCATCCAGTTTTCAAAGCAGGGTTGCAATTAGTCATGACAGATATTACAAGTTTCACAGCATCAAACATTGACAACAAACACCACACATACGCAATGTTTATTTATGTTACTCACTAGGGTTGCAGCTATCGATTCTTTTTGTAATCGATTAATCTAGCACTTAATCGATCGATTAATCGGATACATTTCTTGTGCGTTTTTAAACAACCAAAACAAATATTGCATAATGAAAATTATGTGGCTGTAAAATTATCAAGCATTTGGCTTTTATTTAAAAAGAAAAGGGTATTTATTCTAACTCCAACATTCAGCTACAAAACTAAGCCTATTTATTGCAATTTTTACCCATTTAGTGTTTATAAGTACCCTGGAAATCCAGAGTTCTTGCGACAGCACAATTAGAATTTGCTCAGCAAGTTACCCTGGCACCGAGTAATTCTGATCATTAACTATGCCTTTGTAGCCGAGCTGCACCAATCACATCGGTGTATCGGATATAGGCATGCCAGATGCATGTTAAACAGATGACGACAGCGCTGCGACATCAAAGTCATTAGTAAACATTGTAAGATCGCTATGGATGAACACCAGTTGTTTAAAACGTCTTTGGCCACTACAATGAACGAGTTAGACTTGGCTTTTTGTTTTTTAAAAAGGACGTTTTTTCTGTTTTGCTGACCTGATATGGCAAGAGTTTTATCTACCAGTTAGCTCCGCCATAGGGGCTTAGCGAAAAACCACTGGTGATAGGTCGTAGTGTTATCCAATTGCGTACAGTAAGATTTTCAAATGTATGCTTGGTGCCGCCCCTCGAGTTGGGTCATTTTCATTACTCGATGCCAGACCCTTATATCCTCCGGATTTGGGTCTGGATTTTTCCAGGCTAGTTAATAAGTCCCAGTGCCAACAATTATGTAAAGATACAGTTAAGTCAACTTACTGTAAAGCATGTATAACATGTAAAACTATGATTACAAACTTAAATAGTAAAGGCCATTTGGCATTAGTTTTGTCTGCAACCTTGAGCTATGGAAAGGCGCTATACAAATAAATCTTCTTCTTCTTCTTCTTCTTAAATACAACATAAAAAGAAAAGGATCTATTGCAAATTACCCACACAAGTGAGTGAGTGCCCAGTCAGACCAGTTGCTTCATTGCAGTTTGGTACGGCAGAAATACACACATTCATTTTCAATAGAACGCTGCATTTGGCTTGCATCACTTGCATTGCGGTGAATTTTAGGAGAAGCATCGTTTGAAAAATACAACAAATACAGTGAATGAATGTTGAAATTATTGTTACGTGGCTACATAAAAGTTTAAGCATATGTGATGCATTGCCGCAATTGGTCTGACTGGCACGCGAGAGAGACGAGGGTGCATGAATGTGTGTGTGCGCGTGTGTGAAGGGGTTCTTTTTTTAGTCTATAATCTCTCGCAATTGAACGTGAATACGTTTACCATTTAAAAACATGAAAGCTAAAAGTCATTATTAGTCAAACCGCATCACGACATCGCTACAAATACAGTATGGGATTAAACTCAGAGAACATCAATGTATAGGCTTAGGCTACGTTACCTTGTTTCAGCGACGCTTGGTGAAACATGGGAGTGGATGTTTGCGGTTCAGATGCTGAATCATTGAAGTCGTACTGTTGTGGTATGCCAGGTCTACTTTGCAGTAGACACATTGCACCTTTTTCTCTTCCTTTTTCTCTTCCTTTTTAAGTTTGTAATGATCCCAAACTTGACGTTCTCTGCCATTTATGGACATCTTTATTCTCTGCAATCGCGCCAACTAAATTCAAAATGTATCACGCGCTATGGTGTGCTTCCTGAACATTGAACAACGGTCCGTGTGAAACAATTAGATCCCTGCGCGTAACTTATACTGCGCGTCATAGGAATTTAACGAGGCTTCGAGGCAGAGTTTTTGCCTCAAGGAATTTTTGTAATCGAGTTAATTGAGTAACTCGATGAATCGTTTCAGCCCTATTACTCACCTAAAAATCTTTTTGGCTTTCAAGGAGCAAATCTGTTTAGGGTTAGGTAACCCTAACGTGAAAAGCTGTGGGCGCTTTGACGTTGTCATTGTGAGTAATGGAATTAAGAAAACATTAAAAAAATCTAATGACATATTCTTTTTTATGGTTTCTAGTTATAAACAACATCCATGTGAATACAATAATATATTATTTGCAAATAGATTGTGTTCCTTGTACAAATATTAACGCCACAAAATCAGGGCCGTCAGCGACCGCTACAGTAGTATAAAGAAAAGCTGTCTGCAGCCGTTGAGGTCTAAAGGGTTAAGCCAAATATCCCAAAGAAGCAAATATTGGGTATAGATATTTTTTATGGGTAAAAACAGGCCAAATGGGATAGCTACTTTTTCAGTCACCATTTAAAATCTGAAGTAGTTTAAGATGTCAAGTTAATTTCAATCTATGGAAGTTACTAATATTACCAGAAGCAATTCTTTTAATTTGAGTACACAATGCTAGTAATTAATCTCTTTCTCTGTGCTGTTGTAAAACTGAAAGTAAAACACACCGTAGCTTCTGGCATTGTTAATAAGCTCCGTAAAATGTATTTGTGTGTGATTTTAAAAACACACACAGCTTTGTTATTGAGCTAAAATGAAAGATTACATTTGAAATAGTAGTAACTGAAAAAAGTGAATTTTGAGAAAAATATTTTTCTCAAAATTCACTTTAAAAAAAAGGGTTGCATGTTATGCCTAGTGTTCCAAATCTGGTCACATCTGTTTTGGTTTTAGAGGCAAGTTACAGCTGTAGCAGACAGAACATCCAAATACTAGTCTGTTAAACAAATGTTCTCCTACCTTGAAGACATGCTCCACCTCCTCAGCAGAGCTGGTGATGATAAGCGTCTTCTGGGCCACATCAGGGGTTAGGTCCAGTGCGCCCAGCATGACAGAGATCTTGGTACAGTCCAGACACAGGAGAATCATCTGTGGAAAATAACAATAAATGGATTATTAGACTAATACTATATTCAATAGGGGAAACCAGGGACAGTTGTAACAGGGGACGGTTGTAACATCTTGAATTCCTCCAATCAGAAACAACCTAGAGTGATGACACTCACTGTGCTCATGCTCAGTTAGTTTCCATTTCATTCTTGCTAAAAAGCCAGCCACATTTGAAAATTCCTGACAGAATTATCAACAAACTGTTGTTTTTGAGGTAAAAAAAACAAACTACTGATGTACTTTTTTGGTTGCTGTTATAAGATCAAATGTCTATGGATTATTTGAATCATAGTTTTGTAAGGTAAAAATAGAACTGGCAAACAAGTAATCATTACTACAAACATATGAAATGAGTAGTCACAATAACATGACAGATGAATAAAATTATAAATATTGAGTATTTGTAATATAGTATATATAATATTCATTATGTATATTTTAGACATGTATATTTTTGTAACAGTGGAGAGACTTGTACATATTTCAGAAAACCACTTAAATACATTGTTTCAGCAGTTGACAGATTGAAGTTTATAATAACAAATTGGTTATTCTTGGGAATGGTTTTTGATGTACTGCTAAAAATTGCAAAGGTTTACAACTGTCCCTGGTTTGCATCCATTCTTCGTCTTTTCCATTGATTAGTATGGCCAATCACTACAAGGTTAGATTAAGCCTTCCGAACCAGGTCGTATATCTTGAACCAATCACTTATCTAAACAGGGCTTTTTGTAATAAAAGACCACCTAACCCTGGCAATAAAAGACCCCCAAAAACAGACCTGGTGCACGTTGCCGTAAAGTGCGGCCTCCTCCATTACAGTGAAGACGATGGTGGGGTTGCTCATGTGGTCATGGAGAAGACCCTGAAGATGGTGGCTCCAGCGCTTCCCCACGGCGATGATCTGCCTTACGCATGATGCCCGCTCGTCACCAGATGTCACTTTCTGGAAGTGCTGCAAGATGGTGGCCATCTGAAGTATAGGGAGACCGTGGTGACCAAACATAACATTCACACAGTTAACAATATGCAGATTTTTCCCAATCCACCTACTGATCTTTTATTTACATTTTTCAGGCATTATATGCTTTATGGAAAAACAAAGCAGGAAAAGAGAGGACAGTTCTGGCTGAAAAGAGCAGAGGGACAGATTCAAATTGCAGCTGAAACAAGTGGTGCCCCGCCAGGGGTACTAGGACCACTAGGGGTAGTTGGCCGATCCACCGGGTATACTAGGACCACTAGGGGTAGTTGGCCGATCCACCGGGTATACTAGGACCACTAGGGATAGTTGGCCGATCCACCGGGTATACTAGGACCACTAGGGATAGTTGGCCGATCCACCGGGTATACTAGGACCACTAGGGGTAGTTGGCCGATCCACCATGTATATTATGACAACTAGGGGTAGTTTGCTGTTCCACCAGGGTTACTAGGACCACTAGGAATCTTCCATTGTCAGAGCTGCTGGTGGACTTGTGAACACCAATATTTTGTTGCATACATTTAACGTTTGTTTGGTGAAATTCATCAAAATACTTCTACAACATATTGCTTCGCTTTTTTGCCATGGTCACAACTGTGTTAGGTGAAATGAGACAGCTACCCTTTAAGAAAATTGTTTATCACAACCCCTAGTAGGGTTGGGTATGTATGGGTCTGAACCGATACCTCATGCGATAACTCATAACGATACTTCAACGAGGCCTAAACCAATACTTGCGTTTAAAAACTAGCAAACATAAATGCTTCAAATTTTCTTTGTTTTTAGGTCATAGCCGGTTTGTTATATAGTCATCCAGGTTCACGGATGCATACTATAACTTTATTTGTTTGCAACACACATCAATGGTCATTAAAAATCTGTTATAGATTTTACATAAAAAATATACAGGGATTGACATTTTATTGACCACTTGTCTTTCGGACAAGCAAGTCTGGTGTTCTAATTGTCCAGTAGCACAAATTACTTGTCCAACGCAGATGTTTCAAATATTGTGATTAAACTTCATGTCTGTATTTCTGGGAAACAATCAGTATATCTCCCCATGTCACATAGAAAACATGGAATCTGGTAAAACAGTATATTTGAATTTGTATTCAGGGAGGATGTGTGTGATGCACCAAGGCCATCTGGAAGAAATAGCCAACTCAGTTGCTCTTAAAAGCACCAATTCAATTCTATGTGATGTACCACCACATTTACAACATGGCCTAAAGCAGGGGTGGAAAGGGTAGAGGTAAAGTACTCTTTAACTGGGTCCATCTGTTTTGGGAAGTTCACAGTTAAACCCTAACTTACTTGGCTAGGGGAGTTCATTATTAACCAGTGACAAGAACTAGTCATTTTTAACTCTTGGTTCATTTCATAGATCACTGGTGAACTTCTTTTACCTTGTTATTTGGTCTCAATGAGGAACTTCCCAAAGTGTGAACTCAGCCAAACCCAGGAAATTACTTCCGACCATTGGCCGTCTGTACTATTTTGGCTGACAGTAACCGACCGTCGCTCTAGTCTGTTCGGTGTGTCCCTCACCATCGCCATGCTTTGGGCTCCGTTGGCCTTTTGAGGTGCTCAACGCCGATTGTCTGACAGTCGGCCAGGGGGCTGGTGACAGGGAACACTCTGATTGGCTGTGCAGCTAGCGAGTGCTCAAAAAAAAAGACTGAAGTGACGAGAGCAGTAAACGACTACAGACCAAAGAGTGCTCACCCATGGATGTAAATAAAAGGGACACAGTCTGCTCACCTCTTAATTTTCATAATCTGAAAAACCCAACGTACTGTATCAAAATAATGGCCATCTGGAGCAAAGAAACAAAAGACCAGCTGATCCTATTGATCTAGGAGAGGCAACCGCTGTAACCGCTGTATGACATCACGGAGAAGCTTAATGCGAACAGAGTTTCAAAAACACAACTCTGGCGTGAGAGAGAAAATGTTCTGACAAAAGTCTTTTTAGGCATTAAGCTCTGTAACCGAATACCTTCTTACGCTTTATGTTTCTCTTCGCTAGGGCACATCAAATGTGTAACGTTAACGTTTATTATTACAACATTGGCACGCATGTGCTATTAATGTGCCATAACTACAATTTGTAGCTATGTATTGGAGTGATATTATATAATGTTGCTGCAACACATACTGCTACCACTGTGCTACAGATGCTGCTACCACTGTGCTGTAGAATCCATGATTTCTTCGTATTTGTCTTCCCCAGTACCACAACCATGATTTATGTATATCCACATTGCTGCCGAGCTTCCAGTGTCCCCTTTTTTGATCGCATAGTACAGATTACCTCTGCCTGCTGGTTTGGAGAGATTTCCTCTCACGCATGCGCACAACGTAGATGTTGCTTGGCTGTCGCGGAGGTCAGAGCGGTGTGTTCCAGAACTATTTTTTGCCCAAAGACAAAGGCGATGCGGGCTGACGTCACAGTCTGCCTAGTCACACCGATGGTTTGGCTGTCGGCTTGGGGTGTCACTGCCTTCACCCTGTAATCTACCCACACCTGCCTAAAAGTTACAAATTGGTCCCACTCTGGCAGGTAGATAAAAAAGAAAATCTACCAGTCACTGAGATTACTTTGCCAATATGTATGACAAACATTTCTCAAATAATGTATGTATTCCCAGTTAGAAATAACATGGTATACTGCTGCATTTTTGGCTACCAGTGTAAAAGGACAAGCATGATCTGACTGCACAGCTGATGGTTGTCGAAATGAGACGAAGGTGGGGAAAAAGAATGCGCGAGGTTCACTTTACAACAACGAAAGACAAACTGCTCTAGCTTATGCTAGCCATCTCTGTTGTAATACAGAATGAAGAAAGCATTCAGGTAAATACGTAACTAATGTTTCTAGCTAACAGGTCACATGGAGCTTGTAACGTTACACTCACTCTAGCAAAAATATTAGCTAGCCAAACTCTAAACTAGGCTGACGTCACTTCTGCATTTGACGCTTTGATGTAACATAGATACTACAAGGGGTCATTATACGAAAACGTGCCATTTTGCGTCCCTCTAAACAAAGCTGCTCTGTAAATCTGAAAAAAACTATAAAACAATAAAACATTTTTTAATTTAGTTTCTATGATGTCTCCTAAACAAAAACATATGCATATTTTTTTTTCATTTGTTTTAAATAGTTTTAAACACTTTTTTGTACTAAGAATCTTGGCAGATTTTAAAAAACGACCTGTCCCTGAGTAAGATTTTTTACTCCTACTACCTAAGAAGGCCAAAAGTGCAGAACTTTGCTATAAAAACTTAAATTATTATAAAGCCTCAAGTGTTTTTTCATTAATCATGAATAGGAATTATGGTTAATATTTGTAAAATGTTGAAAAAAACTACATTTTAGTCGCGTCCCCAGGTTGACGTCAACCCTGTTACTTTATGAAAACACTCCTTCGGACATAATGGCCCACTTCATAATTAGCATATTTTACAGGAAGTGAAATCCTCTGTCCTTATAAAGTTGGTGGTTGAACAGACAAGTAAGTGTCATCTTTTAATACATTATCTTTGAGATATTTAATCTCTGACAGAGGGGGACAAGCTCAATGTGTCAGCCCTGTTACCACAAAAGCATACATTAAAAAGTTATTTGTTTGAAATTTTAAATGTAAATATATAACATAATTTGAGCCTCTCATGAATGCATACCCTGTGGTGTCATGGCCTTTAGCACATGGCTAGTAATGGCCGCCAATGAAGATTTTTGTCAACCCTGTTACTGTCAACCCTGTTACCATTCTACGGTAACAGGGTTGACAAAAGTATATACTTTTGTGTACATTAATATATATTCTACATGAAAAAGTGATTTACATTAGTATTTTGTATGATTGTTAGGATGCCTCTTTCTGTAACACCGCAGCTGCACAGTCACAAGGTTAGATTTAAAGATCATCTAAACAGCGCAGCTGCACAGTCACAAGGTTAGATTTAAAGATCATCTAAACACCGCAGCTGCACAGTCACAAGCGCAAAAAAACTGACATTTCATTCTGCACTATTGATAGATTTAACAAACAAATGCACTCACCTAAAGGATTATTAAAAACACCCGTTCAATTTCTCCTTAATGCAATGATCTACTCAACCAATCACATGGCAGTTGCTTCAATGCATTTAGGGGTGTGATCTGCTCAGTTACTGGGATTTTCACGCACAACCATTTCTAGGGTTTAGAAAGAATGGTGTGAAAAGGGAAAAACATCCAGTATGTGGCAGTCCTGTGGGCGAAAATGCCTTGTTGATGATAGAGGTCAGAGGAGAATGGGCATGCTTCAAGCTGATAGAAGGGCAACTTTGACTGAAATAACCACTCGTTACAACCGAGGTATGCAGCAAAGCATTTGTGAAACCACAACACGCACAACCTTGAGGCGGATGGGCTACAACAGCAGAAGACCCCACCGGGTACCACTCATCTCCATTACAAATAGGAAAAAAAGGCTACAATTTGCAAGAGCACACCAAAATGGGACAGTTGAAGCCTGGAAAAATGTTGCCTTGTCTGATGAGTCTCGATTTCTGTTGAGACATTCAGATGGTAGTCAGAATTTGGCGTAAACAGAATGAGAACATGGATCCATCATGCCTTGTTACCACTGTGCAGGCTATTGGTGGTGGTGTAATGATTTGGGGGATGTTTTCTTGGCACACTTTAGGCCCCTTAGTGCCAATTGGGCATCGTTTAAATGCCACGGCCTACCTGAGCATTGTTTCTGACCATGTCCATCCCTTTATGGCCACCATGTACCCATTCTCTGACGGCTACTTCCAGCAGGATAATGCACCATGTCACAAAGCTCGAATCATTTCAAATTGGTTTCTTGAACAGGAAAAGGAGTTCACTGTACTAAAATGCCCCCCACAGTGACCAGATCTCAACCCAATAGAGCATCTTTTGGGATGTGGTGGAACGGGAGCTTTGTGCCCTGGATGTGAATCCCACAAATCTCCATCAACTGCAAGATGCTATCCTATTAATATGGGCCAACATTCCTAAAGAATGCTTTCAGCACCTTGTTGAATCAATGGCACGTATAATTAAGGCAGTTCTGAAGGCAAAAGGTAGTCAAACCCAGTATTAGTATGGTGTTCCTAATAATCCTTTAGGTGAGTGTATAAAGCTTCCTACGATGAACGAGAAAAGAACAGTATCTCCCAATTGATATCTGGGCAAATAGTTGAAAAGTACTGTATGCAAAAATATGCAGAGTGGTTGAAGGTGGAAGACTTTAAATAGCAATGCACTTTTCACTCGAAAAAATAAACACAATTTAAATCAAGTGTCAGATAGTTCTACGACTGAGATGATGTCAGTTGGGTCACAACTGGGGAAAAAACAGACCATATCGCTACACAAAGTAAAGAGATTTCTTTTGACTCCCTGTTTAACCTTCACAGGAAGTGAAACTTGTCCCAGAGGTTTCCGCTGTTATTTACAGGTTACCACTGATTGTGTTTCAGGTGGCACAGCAGATACAATAATAGGCTTTAGTTATTCAGTTTTGGGGCCAAAAATTTAATTGAGATGTAATTTCAATATACTTTATGTTTTGAATGAACTTGAGTAATTATTGTATTGATTTCTTAGCAGTTACTTTTAATTACAATGTATTTGCAGTTCAGTGCCATAAGGTATTACAAAACTCACCACAACCACTATGCAGTGAAGAGCCCCCTACACCATCCCCCTACACCATCCCTTCATAGATTTGCTAAACCACAATTGGATAGTATTTACATTGTAACTAATAGTAACTGCTATGTTATAAATACATGTATTTACTATGTTTTTGCATAATCTACATTCATTACATGTAACATAGATTGTATGTAAAGTGTTACCAACAATGGGTTTGTATTGGCATGTGCAGTTCCATATTTTTTCATTATTTACTACTATTAAAACCTCAATAAATCTTTCTCTAAAATATTCTGATTAGTGATGTTGAATTACAGGTTCATGAATGTCCCATTATAACTTCATTACACCAATAACTGTAAATTAAACAAGGAGAATAATCAATATAGCATCTGTTGTCAACCCTGTTACTGAGATGTCAGCCCTGTTACTTGTATATTATTCTAATCAAATTCTAAAAATAAACAGTCAAAATGTAAAATTAACTAATTGTATATGCTAAACAAAGGAAACTAGTAATACACAAAAAAAACAGGGGTATTATTACTTTGTTTACATAACTTTTCTTAAAACACAAGATGATGTGAATGTTTCAATTGTAAAATTAGTATATTCACCAATGAAACAAAATATAACTCTTCAATATTCTCACTTTACAAACACACTTAGTGAAAAATAGGGATTTTATCTTTCATAATATATAATTTGTTTTAAATATGGATTTTAAACTTTTTCAAAAAGTAATAGATATGTTAGTAACAGGGTTGACATAACAGACATATTAATGTTGATCATATGTGAAAAAAAACTATAAATAATGTTAGCCTGAGATGGCACGCCATAACTTCCTAATAGGTAAGGATCTACTTCATCAAAAAATAAGCTTGAATGCTTTAAAAAAGGTATTTTAAAAATCAACCCTTACAAATGGCACGTTTTCGTATAATGACCCACCAGGTATCTACACACCCTTGTTCTAGCCAAATCACCAGCTCTGATTAATAGCCAAACTCAATAGGCTAGATAAAGCTCAATTATCATTATTATCAATAGTGATCATTCATAGTTATCTTAGCTAAATTAGTTTATGTATTGCACTCGTACCTGCTGAGAAAGCACTGCTTGTTTACATGTTGCAGCATACTTTCAAGTTATTTATTCCAGGCTTGTTTTTGTTTTTTTTAACCTATATTTAACCAGGTGGGCATGTATAGAACATTTTCTCATTTGAGACGGCGACCTGGCCAAGATAAAGGCATAGAGGTACAGACAACAAGAAGTTACACATGAAATTAAAAAGACAAGGAGTGCACAATAAATAGTAAAAACAGAGAATAAAACAGTGAATGTACAATAAATAATACAGTTTGCAGGTCAAACAATAAGGCATTTTTACAAGTAGTGCAACAGATGTCGATACAGGGAGGTAGATATTTGGTGAATACAGTCGCTTGGCGCTGTACAATACAGACAGTTATAAGAAAAAAAAATGCAGAGTAGGGGCTGAGGTAGATGGGTACAACTGTTGAGGTACAAAGTGGCTGTGCGTAAATAACACTATGGTAAGTGGCATAATGACCGGGACTGTGGGAGGGAGTGTGCAAAATATACAGAGACAATTGTGCAAAGTGCATAACGACAGAAGAGGGTTGAGTGGGATTAACATGTGCAGTGGTCTGACAGTAGATTAGTTAGTAGTGCTTTGAAGGTGGTTAGCAGGACAATGGATTCAAGTTTCAGGGATTTTTGTAGAAAGTTCAAATCATTAGCAGCAGAGAATTGAAAGGAGAAACGGCCAAAGGAGGTGCGGGCTTTAGTGGCAACCAGAGTTATAAACCTGCTTGAACGCAGATTGAGAGAGGGTGTTGCTCTGGAGATTAATGATTTTAGGTAAGGTGGGGTTTTGCCTAGGAGAAACTTGTAGATTAGATGATACCAGTGTGTTTGACGCCGGGTGTGTAGTGAAGGCCAGCCAATTAGTGTATAGAGACTGCGGTGTTGGGCGTCATCTGTTGACAAGTAAATGATGCGTGTTTTAATGAGTGACATCACGCGCATGTAGAGACACAGCCACGCTGGCATCTTGAATGTCAATTTCGATACCAGTATTATCAGTTGACTTGGAACCAGTACCATTAACAGGAGTGGTTCTCAAACCACTCCAGGGGGACCGCGAGCCATGCCATATATTAGATGTATCCCAGAGCCAGCACACTGGAATCAACTTGTCAACTAATCATCAATCCCTTACCTGCTTGAATCAGGTGAGCTAGTTCAGGACTATTACAAAACTGTAAGACTGCTGGGGGTCCCCCAGGAGAAGTTTGAGAACCACGGCATTACAGTAACCGGTTCTTGATACCCAACTCTAACCCCTAGGATAATGTCAAATGAATTGCCCATTTTAAAGCTAAAAACCCTCACAGGTAATTAAATAAAGTCATTTAGAATATATGCATAAACGTGCTCATATTTAGTAGATATAAATTCAGTTGGTGTAAAATAAAAATAAAAAACGAAAAAGGTTGAGAACCACTGGCATGGACCACCCTAAACCACCACCAGTTGATCTTGTGACAACAGTTCCCTCCATACATCACTTAGCTTAGTGCCTCACCTCAGAAGGTGCTCTAGAGTAAAGCAGGTCTACTTCATCCAGCACCAGGTAACACAACCTCAGGAACTGGAAGCAGTGGACACCCAGCAGACGTACCAGGCTGAATGGAGTAGACACTATTAGCTGGCCTGGATAAACAGAGAACAGCAGAGCGTATTCACGTCCTGGGTGCCAGCTGGCTCGTAAAACTAGTTGCGTGTTTCTTTAATGTGTTTGTGTAAAATGCTTGTTTTACACAAATGAAAAATGTAGAGAGGTGTCAAACAGAAGTATGATTAATCTCTTCTCTCAGCAGTTGTGTTTGTGTGTTCACAAAACAGTGTAAAGGGCTGGCTGGTTTAGCAGCTGCAAGTTTTCTAATGCAATAACTGTTCTAAACATCCAAAA
Source organism: Umbra pygmaea (assembly GCA_016801145.1). Lineage (NCBI taxonomy): Eukaryota > Metazoa > Chordata > Actinopteri > Esociformes > Umbridae > Umbra > Umbra pygmaea. The sequence continues at coordinate 30,510 of JACXGM010000176.1, forward strand.
GTGCCAACAACACATCGATTTCTTTACAAAAAAAGTTTTCACTTCTTAAGACCTGGAGTAACAGAAATAAACAATAACTGATGATTTTTACTTCAAGCAATCAAAGTATTTTTACAGGGCAAACGGCAAGGCTAATATCTTTGTGGGCAGGGTCAGGTGGATTTGTCATTCATCTCTGACATTACTGTTGTACTGCTGAATGATGTTCATGCTAGATAACTAGTGAGGAATGTAGGCACATTGATATGATCTAACACTGAGAGCCTCCGCAGTCCCCTAATAAGCTTACAGGTTTTCTGGATCTTAACATTGGTTGCATCATCCTTTCCCAATCCCACCAGTATAACCATGGGATGAAGGTGCTGGGTGGTCTGGCTCTCTTCCAGCAGGTCAAACACAGTCTGGGCTTTTTCCCACCCAGGACACAGGATCACCGCTATGGGCTGTGAGGACAACATACAATGAGATAGGAGTTAACACAAGAAACACATCTGTAACTCAGTGGTGCCCGCCGCTCTTTCTACAATATATTTTGCTCTTTTGATACTCAGAAGAACTGTTTGTAAATTTAACAAAAAATATCCACCCATACTTCTACACTACCAAATGTTTTAGAACAAAAAATTGACGTGTTTTGAGAGAAACTGATACCTTCATTCATCAAGGTGGCAATAAATTGATCAGAAATTACAGAAAAAAATGATTAATTATGGATGAGCAAAAAGTTTCATCAGCAGGATACTGAAATGACAACTGCTGAAAATGTTGCTTTCCATTGCGTGTGAATTATTGTAAACCAGGCATTATTTCCAACAGTGATAGACATTAGTAATGTCTTGTAATAAATATTTTAACCAATTTATTGCCACATTAGTGAATTTTTATCAAAAAAAATAATAAGTACAGCAGTGTACATTGATCTACCTTAAACGTACAATATGTAGTTTTTGGCCGCTAGGGGTCTCTCAATCAAATAGCAAAAGATATACATGGATGACAGCAGGAAGTAGCGTGGGACCATGGGTTTTGTTATCGTCGTCAATGACAAACTTCCAATCTAGCGTCTCCGGCAGAAAGAAATTTTCACTGACAAGGTAATGTATTGTTAAAAATATTATAACTATATTCACGTTATGTTTGGCGGTTCCCTGGAACATAGAACAACCAGAGCAGTCAAAGGTTATATATAATGCCATTGACGGAAGACAAAATGAAACGTCCCGTGTCTTCGAATTACATTATAAATTTCTCTTGGTTTGAAAGTTGGTGGAAACATTTAGGATAATGTAAGTACACAACTAAGAAGTAAATATATATATATAAATAAATATAGGTATGGTGATATTTACTTTTTTAATGCAAAGTACATCTTTTGTTATAGTTTTGGAAAACTACATACTGTACCTTTAAACCAAACCATCTAAGGAAGCAACAGAGATGGTACCATATTATAGCTCATAAAACACAAGCGTTATGTACATTCTTAAAAACTGCGCACCCCCCTGAGCATTATACGCTGCCGCTCACTATATGGCATGTTTTATACACAAGATAACTATCCAGTAAACTATACACTTTTTTGGGGTAACTGCAGGCAGGGCAGAAACCTGATGACAAATCCAGTTGCCTCCATTCTCCATTTCATGGAAGTATCCTGCCCCATTGCCAGCCAGCTTACTTGAGGTACGTAATACAGTTTGACAGACCCACCACGTCAGTTAAATTCCACACACGGTGCATTGTGTTAGTTAATCTGTCCAATAATATGATTATTTTCAAAAACACAAAACATTTGGGTGGTAATAATATAAGCTTATATGTATATAAGTGGGTTTGTGATCTACTGTATATCGTTGTTGTTCCTTCTAGGACTTTATTGTACTTTAGCTTAAAATACTTGTCCTCCATTTGTATAATTTGATTAGCCTACTGAAGGTCTTTCCTCATGTAATCAATAAAAACAAATAATTATAGTTTATTTGATTGGATGCCAATTATTTGAATTGAAGTAATGATTATTTTCACCAGTGAGACTGGGCTATTCCGACAAGAAAACATCACTTAAAGACATAGGCCAGTTTGAATATTGAAAGACATGTTGAACCACAATCTAGGCCAGTGGTTTTCAAACCTCTCCTCGGGGACCCCCAGACAGGCCATGTTTTTGCTTTAACCCTGAAATGGCACACCTGCTTCAATTAGTCAAAGGTGTCATGTGTAATCGATTAATTTAATCATGTGTAATTTCAAGATGAAAATAAAAACATGGCCTGTCTGGGGGTCCCCGAGGAGAGGTTTGGGAAACACTGATCTAGGCTATTTAAAATGTATAACAATGACTAGCTAAGTCCCAATAAATGCAGGTCTGGGCAAGGTGAGATTGGAGTCACCTTTCTATAAAAATGATGCATGCTTTGTGAGGGTGCGCGCAATACAGATTTTTTTTACACAGAACAAAATATCTGTGCTTTGTAGGAGGGTGCATGTTACTCGCGGGTGCATGTTTTACGCACTAAAATACAGTAATCCACCCAGGAACAGCATGGTCATCCCATTATCCCTGTCTGCTGGCTTGGGAGCTCTGCCTACCCCTGTGCGAGAGGGGAGGGCCCTGAAGGCTGAGGACAGCTGCATGTGGGCCAGCATCGGGGGGAGGTAGGAGAGGGGCGTGTCTCCACTGTGGGAGATGAGGACTGTGTCACAACCCCGGGCCAGTGCAGGCCAGCAGTACTTCTCAGCCAAAGATGGGCCAGCATACTGCTTCCTCATCAAGACCTGAAGGGAATATGGAACACAGGCTGCTTTTCATTGTGAAATATTTAACTACACAACTGACTGTTGCCTAAGAAATTCAAGGTGAAATTGCAGTCACTTTAAATATATGCATCATTTACAATGAATAATCTTACCTTAGCCTTTGAAAATTAGATTCTTCACATTATACAGTATACAGACACTAAAGTTTAAGCGATGAAGGTAATCCTATCTAGCCTGGGAGAACCCTGATGGACCTCTGGCAAATTTAGATTTGGTTTGCAAGTCAGTCTGGCCAAGAGCCCATTCAAGCCCATTTCCAATTTTTCCTAATCGAGACACCAATCACAACCGTTGAGGCGGGCTTTACACGATGACGATAGCGCAGCTTTATACTGTCATTGGTAGAAGCAAACAATTACAACGATGGCTGCCGCAAAGGAACATCCGGAATATCACTTGTTCGAATCAGCTATCATGTCTGTTTTAAGCAATTTTAACGTTTCCTTTTTGGTAAAAACCAAGCAAAGAACAACACTCAAAGCCTTCCATATAAAAAAAGATGTTGTCGCGGTCTTGCTGACTGGCAAAAGTCTAATATATCCAAATGCACCGAGAGGCATTTGAATGGCGTCCGTTGGTGACGCCCCTTTGGAAATGTGCTGTGAATGAACCTTGCCCAGACCCTTCTCAGTTACAACTGAGCAGGGTCTGGTGTCAACCAGGCTATGTCCTATGCACAACAATTTACCATTACTGCATTTAAAACAGATATTGACCAACCCTGCGGTAGGTGTCTGTGATGGGGGCGTTGGCCAGGCTGGTGCAGGGGTCAAGGGTCAGGGCAGAGTGTACCAGGATGCTACTCCTGCTCAGGTCCCAGCCACAAGCCTGACATGAAGGCAGTCAGTCAAGCGTTTACAGTAGACATTCAATACGTGCACACAAAGTCTAAATACGTTTGGCGGAAGCTCCTGAAGAAGGAGAAGTGAAAGAGTTTAGTAGATTAAAGCAAATTGATTGATTGATTGATTGATTAAAGACGTTACTTCTGAGGAATCCTCTTCTAGTTTTAGTGGATCTGGGTTTAGGAGCTGCATCAATCGAGCACAGACAAGTTCTTCCTCAGCAGTGGACTGCCTTGTGAAGACACTCACCTCAGTCTGGGTGTCTACTAGACCGCTACAGGGACCGAAAAGAAAACATTACAGTTCAAACATTCACAGTCAGAAACACACAGTTTTTAATGTTTAATGTTTAAGGTACCGTAGCTCAGTGCAAGCTGGATCCACAGGGCCAACAGGGGGGCGTTCACTGTCACAACTTTCAGAAAAATGCCTGCCATTGAAAGCACAGAAAGGATTCACTAATAGAAAAGATCTGATTATTTTGACCCAGAAATCTCCTTAAGTGAGACTGTCTTTATTTTGTGTCTTGGCTATTGTTTTGTTCACATGCTTGGTGTTTTCAGTCTGAGGTTCTTCACAAACAGGACATTTTTCCATTGGACACAAGTCATGTGGCTTTGTTACAACCTTACAACTCCAGCCTTCTAGGGGCAGTTTATCTGTGATTTCTTGATTTTAAGTCCCCAGATATTTAAAAATATCTATTTGTTTTGGTTATACTGGTATAACTGGGGGGAACAACAAATATGAATGTATAGAATATTTTCTACATACCAGCCAAAAAGTTAGTTTAAGGCTCTGGTGGCAGCAGTTTAAAATACATTAGTAAAGATTAGAGCCCGACCGATATATCGGCGGGCCGATATTATCGACCGATATTAGGCATTTTCCAAACTATCTGTATCTGCAATTATAATGGCAGATAAAAAGACAATATATTTTTTTTAAACTGCCTATGCTGAACTGCGGATATTGAAGACTGACCGATTCAGTACATTACCTCATATACTGTATATAGTTTATATTTTGCTGTTTTTACTTTTAGAACTTAACAGAATATTTCTTTCCAGTCTTGTTCAAAGTTATATTTATGAAGCTATTAAGTATATTAATACTGGCAACTTAGATATTTTTGTTGTTGTTTGTGTTGAAATCACTAAGTTTCATATCTTAAGTTGGTATTTTTATACATTTTATTTATCAGAACTTTAATAAATGTTGATGTTCCTCTGTTGTGTTATATATGGGACTGATGGATGTAGTTGAATATACAGTGTGTTGTAGAGACTGATGGTTGTAGTTCAAATTACATCAACATTAGAAAACACTGTAATAAAGGATGAAGCAGTCATGTTCATACCATACAGACGGTTTGGTCTCTAGTCCAATCGGTTGAGCTGCACTAACAGACTCTTTCTCTGCAGTTCCACAGATCTGCTTCGCAGCACCTCCATCCGCTTCATCCAGCTCCAACTGACAAACAAAATGTGCTTTACTACGTTTAACTTTGGCCCACACCAAACAGTCTCAATGTTTAGCCAAATCTAACTTAGAAAAGTGAGAGGAAGAGTTCTAAACAAGGGTGTAGGAGTGAGTTTGATACTGGGAGGAGTTACACTAAAATTTTCATATTTTTCCCCACTTGCTCTTACACCCTTGTTTCTCAATAATTAGCATTCCTACATTTAGGGATGCACCGATACCACTTTCAGAGTTACAATCTGATACCGCCTTGAATGCTGTTGATGTTAAACAGCTCAGTATATGACCTTTGTGTGGATGTGCTTTGCTTACAGAATGGGTACACTTAATAACAGTTAACAGACACCAAGTAAAATATCCCCTTCCATAACTTAATATGGCTTACAACATCTTTATTAAGTTATTATTTAGATTAATATGACATTCAGAGCTCTATGCTAACCTTTTTAACAAGGAGCACATGTGCTCCTAGATTGAAAAATGTAGGAGCACACAAAAAAATCTAGGACCACTGTACAAATTTTGCTATTGTGGGACTGTAAACCATACATCAGTTCAGATAGTTTGACAGCATCCTCTGCCTTATACACCTTTTCATAAACATTCACTGCCTTACTCGCTTTCATACACATAGGGCTCCCAGCTCAACTTTTTTCCTCCCGTCTTAAAGTCCAATTTCAACCGTCCAAATTGAACTTGAAATGTCCCAAAATTTTTACTTTTTAATTACACTAGATCCTTTGCATTACTAAAGTGGAACTGACAGCATTATCTACTTTGCAGATTTGAAGCAAACAGACATACCCTAGCGTTTTAAAGGTTTGGGGTGAGTGTTTTGATAGAAACTGATGCCTTTATTCAGGAAGGTGGCATTAAATTAATCAGAAATTACAGTCAAAAAATGATTAATTACTAATGAGCTTTGTAGAAGATTTCATCATTAGGATGCTGCAGAAATGGCAGCTGACAATGTTGCTTTGCAGTTGTATGTGAATAATTTAACATAAATCAGTCATTTCCAACAGAGGTAGACATTTTTAACACTGGTATTGTCTTGAATATATAATTGAATACATTTTTTGCAGCCTTGGTGAAATAAAGTATACATTTTTGTCAAAACCTGAACATTTCTTGGCACCACCTATTTTTTTCCTTACTGTAAATCAGTATAGAACAGTGTCTGCTAAATGCCAAAAATGTAAATGTAAAATTATAATGCAAGTTCCCCAACTTTCCTGAAAACATGCGTAAACCACTATTGATTATTCAGTAAGGACACATCTACAGTAATGATTAACATTGTTTTCATTCTGAATGACCAATCACTACAACAACTCACGTTTTCTGCCCCAGCGTCAGATCGGTGCATCCCTATTTACATTATCACGGTCAGCCTTTGAGATTGGCCAGAAACTCACATTGGGAACTACAGCCATCTGGGTCTTCGAAGCAGGATTCAGGAACTTCATGAATCTGTTGATTTGAGCTCATGAATCCACCACATTCATCAATGTTAAAATAGCTGAAGACAAAAATGTCTAGAACCTTCTCACCTGAACAGATTTAGATTTTCTAACAGTTCCAACTGTAATGTTGTGTCTGTGTCCTCTACTGCCCCTTTCTCACTGAAATACATATTTTTTAAACAAAGTTAGATTATTTTCCCTCCAAATGAGGATTAAAAAAAAACATCAAAACTACAGAATATTTTACCTCTCGTCTCTGCCATTAATCTCCGAAATTGTCTCAGACTTCATGTTTTGCGCTGCCTTGTTATTGTCTTCGTCAAAGTCCTTTACTTGACTTTCTACTAAACTTTTCTGTTAAAAAAAAGTTCATTATACAAGTATGTTGGATTACAGCAGCTGTACCTACTTGTGTTAAACTGTCAGTATTTAGGTTTAGTTTACTTCTAAACTTTTCATATTGATTAATTACCAGATGCATAACAATCAATACAGGGCTAATGGAAATTGTAGATTTCTTTACCATTACAGAAATGATGGTAAATAATATCTGTTACACATGGTGGGGGCTTCTAGTGTGTAAGAATAATTATGCAAGAACACCCTTTATGAGCAAATTAGGATCTAATAAACATGATCAAAGTAAACTTGTAGTAACACAATATTTACAAGAATGTAAACGGCTGTGGAGGTTTTGCAATGAAGCAAGGCCATCAATTTAAATGGCTCATCGGGATATTTGGTGTGAAAAGAAAATAACCATTAAGATATGTAAAATACAAGGTGTCTGCAGGTTTGATGACATTAAATATAATACTTTAAGAATTTAATGCCACTGTTAATACTTTTTAAAACCAATACCGTACAGTGAAAGCACCTTAAACAATCGAAAAAGAAATACCTGTGATTGGTCAGGAATTAAATTATAATGCATGATATCAGAGGATTATGTATTGTATTACTTAATCTAATTTGTGATCAAACAAAACATATTTTAAGACCTGGGACATGGTTTACCTAATTATAACATTTTAACAAATCTGTGGCCAAAACTAGCTCTGGTTTATAAAGCATTGTGCATGAGTAGGCTATAAAACAAAAGTGTTTTTCTGCAAACCTGTTCACATCTACAATATGCCTAAAATGAGCCAGCTTTAAATTAACACCAATGTTGAGAAATAAAATTACTACTAGCCGATGTGATATCATTACGAATTCCCCATAAATTAATGACTAAAAATCTTGTTAGAATTAGACATAATAGCGTTATCATCTGCTTAAGGGATTGCTAGCAGGATGATTTTTCACCAATGCTCTGAATCTGTAATAGCATATTCGTGTAACATCTATTCTATTCATTGCTAATAATTTGATTTATTGATGGCCAGAGTATCATTTAATACCCAATACTATTAAAAAATATAGGCCTATTCCTGATATTTGGCAGACTACCAGTAGCTGGCAGGAATATTATTTGGGCTTAATAGGCTAATGTTAACTAATATGGTGGCTTGAGTGGTTAGCCAGTATACTGTGACTACCTCTGTGGTTGGTTCCCATTCCCTGCTATGTTTTGCAACTCTTGGATGTAGGGATGGTGTTGACCGTGTATCATGTTAGTGAAGAAACTCAAATTTCACACTGTGATATGAACTGACTTGTTTTCAGATGTCGGGAGTGAGAGTTGTAAGACACACTGGGTCTCTTTTGTGTTGGAATGCAATGTCTGACTTTGGTGACAGTGACCCACACTGTAGTTCATTTGAATGTTTGGATTTGATTCGAAAGCAATATCTTTCAATTATATTTGCAAATAATTTATTAAAATTGATTAGATTAAATAAATTAACACTTCTAAACATATCTTGTTTTCTATTTTGCCTGCAGCATTTTAATACGTGTACGACCCAGATAGTAAAGTCTTTAACATCAGCTATGACAAGAGGCAGGTTAAACATATTTGAAAAGCATTTTCCAATTAGAAAGACACCAATGTAGTGACACTGACCTGTGGCTTTGAAATCTCAGTAGATACCTTTCGCCTGAATGTTACCTGGTCATGAACAGTCACTACAGACATCAATGGAGAAAGTTCAATAAATAAAATCTTAGGATACCTTTCATAAAAAGGTATTTTACAACAAAAACATGTTGGTACAACAATAACTATGTGTGCCTTACCATGATTGCCAATGGTAGAATTCTGCTGACATGACACAACTTCTGAAAGTGACCGTGCAGTGCAGCCATCTGTAGCCAGGAAGGTCTGAGTTTGAGAAAATAAGTCACAAGCCAAAACAGCAGGAGATCTGTCACCAAGAGGTCCACTGGTTTGTGAGGTCTTCTCGCTTTTGTAGTACGCAAACTTCTTCAAGACAAGCTCGTCGTTCACACAGATCTAAAGAAGGAACGATATTTCAGCTTCAAAGTTGAAGAGTACTTAAATAAAACAAACTTCATCAATTGAACACAATGTGACTTCTGCTTTCCCCTTAAAATTTTTACAATACAAATTGCAGCCAAAGTTTATCTTTTCAGAAAGAAATGTAACATCAAAATCAGAAAATAAAAACGGACAAATTTATTTTTAAAGCTGTACCACTGTATTCACTTTATTGTGGCGCTACACCACAGCAAAATGATTGCCACCACAGCAAAAATAAAAAAAACTCATTTGTTTGGTAAAACAAAACGCTGTTTTCTGGTTATTGATCTATTGTCTTCATTCGAGTTGAGTAACAGCACAATGTCTTTTCAGAGCAAGCCAATGAGACCAGCTCTATGCAGAAAAGTGGTGCTTGAAGCATTGTTCGGCCTGACGCACAAAATTCAGAGTAGAGGAGAGCGTGTGTGCATTCAGTCACCAGAGAAAATTCAAGGTATCAACAGCTTGTTTAGATTCTACATGAATTAGCAATCTAGCTAGTGCTAAAACATGCATTATCATCACCTACAAGCCAAAATCAAACAATTCACATTAGGCATGCAACTGATGCAACTTGATGATTAGTTATACTGTATGTGTAGGGCACACACCAAGTTTTGTCTGTGATATCAGCTCATATGAGCAGAGTTGTGCAGGTATACGCAAGGAAAATAGACTTGGTTTCTAATTTTAAGCTCTATAACGCCGTTGATGTGTTGAGGCTTGTGGCCGGTCTGTACTCTTTCATGCATTCTATCTGCAGCGCAAACACGCATATATGCGAGTTGCCTGACACAGCTTCAGATCTGCCACAAATATATCTACTTATACTAAGCTAATGACGTTGGAGTGTTACATAAAAACACAGATGTTATGCAAAGCAAGGGTAGCTAACAGTACTAGCTAGTTATTTTTCCATAATAGTTTCTTTAAGTGCAAGAAAAATGTATCAGTATTCAACATGGTTATTTCCTTAGATGAGTTTGTTGAAATATTTTAAGCCACAGCAACAAAAGAGAAAGGGGGAGCAGGGACAAGTGTCAGGTAACTTAGCTAGTTTGATTTTACTTTCAATTCATGCAATTAATGTGCTAAATACAGATGATTATACATGTTGCCATGAACCTGAATAAAAGTATTAATTATAAAGAGAAGTACCATTGTTTAGAGCATCATTGTTTGTATGCATTGTTGTATGCATTACTAGGCAAGTAATGCTGGGTACACACTAAAAAATGTTTTAAATATTTAAGACTTTGTGAGACAACAAACATGAGGACAAAAAATCCTAGATTTTAACCTCCTATATATATATTTTGCTCCTATAGTGTGTGGTGTGCCATGATGTGACAAATACAGCACACCACACACAAACGGAGTCCCGACTGTGAACACGCAACATCTCTCGAGAATTCAGAATAAGCATGACCAACTCTTCTCCTTGTCCAGTCTATTATGGTAAGTTATACACAACACGTTGTATAAACATTTATGCTGTTGCCACAAATTGACAAGCGGATCCTTCATCTCTGCTGTCCATTTAACTTCAAGATGCACCATGACTGTTTTTGTTATGCTTCCGTCTTCTCTCAGCTTGCTTTCTGATTGGATATTGTTTTGTTTCACGTGATAATCTCTAGCTCGTGTGCCGGTTTGTCCTCAGGGTTACCCCCACACATCAGGATTTCTGATCGTAAATATTCAACATGTAGCTCCGACATTCTTCCGAGCAGGTTCGGTCACTCTTAACACACCTCACACCAAGGGAAAATCCGATAAAATAATCTGTAGAACCGTCTATATAAAAATCGGGACATACCTAGGATTGTAAATAGGGGGAAAATCGGCCCAAAATTAGCCAGATTATCTTGTGGTGTTTACCCAGCATTAGAGGCAAAGTTTTGGTAGTGAAATAGGGATGCCCGAGGGCCTCAGTGAAAGAAAGAATGGAACAGAGGAGATGAGATGGAAAGGAAAGAAGAGGAGTGAGTAGTTCATAGTGGAACAGAGGAGAGAGCAGAAAGAAGAGGAAGAGAGCAGAGATGGAGAGGAAAAAGGAGGAAATGAGCTAGGTGAATTGGGCACCAAACCCCATGACAGGTGGCTTATCCCTCCACAGCTACAACATTTTCCAAAGGAAACACTGCAGCAATTGATTATAAACTGACGTTAGTGATAATTTGTGATTATTACAAGTTCATTCTTTACGAGGGATCACCACTGTCTGTTGCACAATACCTTCACATTTTTGACGGTCAAGTAGAGCTCAATGGAAGAGCAATCTGCCTGTGTTTCACACAACACTGCCTCCATCTGGGTAGAAGCTTCCAGTCAGAGAATAAAAAGAAAAGCAGTTAAAACAGAGAATCCTGAGACACGTGTACTATGAACCTTGCGGTTTATAAATTTGTCAATTTAGTGATCTTGACTGAAACTTATTTTTGAACAAAGGATTCGGTACCGTGCACGAGGTTATGCAGATAGCGTGTGGCTGAACTGTCCCACTGCGTTGAAGGTCTACAATAAAAAACATTCTACACTGTGAGTAATAATCAAATTTGAAAATGACATTACAGATCTCTTTAGCACCTGCTGTATCCCAGCCCTTACATTAGTTCAGCTTTCTCCAGGTAATCTCCAGACACATGCAGAGTCATGGGCTGGATTCCTGCAAGCTGAAACTTCCTACCCCGAAAAGGCAGCTGTAGGAACTTGTCCATTGGTGCCCGAATTCTTGAATAAAAGGAAAGGTCACCATGACAGTTTGCATTTCATTGCACACATGAATTAATTGCAAAACATAAAAGATGGCCAAACTGTCAGAGGTGTAAAGCACCAGCTGTCATAATGTAGGATCAGGACATACTCCTGAAAGCTGACAGAGATGCGCTCTCCGTGGTCGACTAGGAAACACATGGCCTTGGCTTCACCAGTGACTTGGAACAGGGACTCAATGATGGCTCGGCACCAGCTCCTCGGGGCAGACCAGTACACCACACATACCTGGTGAGAACCAACAGTGCAATGGACTGATGACATCCTCTGCTTCATAGAGGTGCCGTACTTGTTAGTCACCTACCACAGAAATGCATTTATACTGGCATCTCTCACGTAAGACAGATGTCTACTTGCTTATGTATGCAGTAAGTACATATTAACAACATATTACACTTAGGAAAATTAGTTAAAGCTGCAGTCTGAGACTTTAAGGGTCGCAGATGGGACTGGTAGTCAAATGGTTGCCGGTTCAATTCCTGACTGCCAAATGTTGTGTGTTCTTTGCCATTGCACTTTACCCTAAGGTGCTCTAGGGTGATGTCCCTGGACTTACTGTAAGTCGCTCTGGATAAGAGCGTCAGCTAAATTAGTAAAATGTCAATGTTAACCTCACATTTGGCTGGATGGGTTATATGTTTAATATGTGCATTATCTATTATTAGAATCACTATGATACCGAAGATAAAAAAAATCTGCTTTGATAATGATCACTGCTCAATTAATTTGACTACATTGGGTAGTCCAAACATTTAATGACCGAATAAGGGAGGAGTAACAGATTCTACCTTGTTCATTATGTGAATACACCTTTAGGCTACGGTTTGATATATCTGAGCCTGTTACCTGGCCTTCCACTATAGAGGATAGTTTGACCTTCCGCACATCAAGGTTGACCCCATGATAGAAAAGGTTCATTTTCAGTTGCAGATCATCATATTCTTTTCCACTTTTGGCTGCTTCAACACCTGTGCCCTTCACAAATCCTCCCCAAATACAGGATGGATTCTCCACCTGTCAAGGAAAATATGTTAGCTAATTTGATAACTGATACCATTCAAATTATTATGTCGATGTTGTCAGTGTTAGTTAAATAAAACAGTAGCTATACCTTCAAGATATTTATTTCCAGCATTGCTCCAACCTCTACTAGTCCTCGTCTAGTCACCTGCAAGACAGATGGCGGCGCCGATTTAAAACAATTGATTTACCTTGCATTGCATGTTAGCTTGCCTACTAACATTCTAGTTATCTGTATATTATGAATGCTAACGTTACAGATTTGCTAGCTAACCTCGAAATATGTAGTTAGCTGGTAAACTCATCGTTTAACACCCACTTTATGCCGGAACATTACCAAACAAATGTAGCTAGCGATCTCTAACCAAAATGTAGCATGCTAGCTAGCTACATTTACCTGTACTGTTCTAAAATAATTAATTGCAGACAGTTAAAATAAACTGTGTTAAATTCTTGCCACAAACTGTAACGAATCAAATGACGGAATTTAAGTAACATTACTATTTTCGTCAACTTTACTTCACTACATTTTTAGAATGAATATTTCAAACCTGTTCAAAAAGATCGGGAAGGAACCGCGGAGCAAGAGCGTCCAGTGGGGAGGATGCAAAAGGAAGCGTTAAGAAACCTGTGTACAGGAGCTGGCCAATATGGCGGTTTGAACCGACGCTTTACTGAGCTACGCACCAAATTTTACAAAGACCGAGGGAAAAAAAAGTGTAGTATTTTATACATCTTTGGTGAAATTGATTTAGAACAGTTGTGACTCTAATAAGAAACCGTTAACGATTGCAGACAGCGTTAAAGTTTGCAGTAATGTCTGAGCCAAGTCGTGTGTGAAAAAGTTATGGAAAATGCTAACGGAGTCGAGTGCTGCTAATCAAGACAAGAACGCGCTCATCGATAACTGCCACAACTACGCATGCCCGAAGGATAATCTCAGGATCTCATGGCGATGACGTGGGATTCTCATCTTTACCTCAGAGAAGCCCTCTCTTAAATCTCATAAAAATTGATGTAAGACTAGACCCAGACTTGTCCTCTTGTTTTTTCAGACTTCACTCGGACTCTAAATATAAGGACTCGTGGACAAAATGTGATGCTGTACAGATTGCGTTTGCATCACGTCTGAATCACATGAGCAAGCGAGCGTGCGAGAAGGAGACAGCCAGCGAGAGGACAAGTGTGGTGGTAGAATCACAAGAAAATGTATTGCAACTCCGTGTGCCTTTGTTATTTATTGTAGCAAAAAACAAACAAGCTGTGTCCATTATGCAAAAGTAAAATATGCTGGATCAAGTACTTCGAACTTAATCAAGGAGTTTAAGAGTGGTCAAGTTTGCTCTACACAGCAAATTGTCAAGTGTTGATTTTCCAGTGTGAACTATAAAATGTTAACTGAGGTGTTAAATCAGCACCTGTGAGTGTTAAATCAACATAAAAGAATCCCAGGAGAAAGGGTGGAACTGGTGGAGTTACAAAACAATCTTGATGACATATACAGTCATATGCAAAGGTTTAGTCACCCCTGACAATTTCCATGATTTTCATTTATAAATAACTGGGTGTTTGGATCAGCAATTTCATTTTGATCTATAAAATAACTGAAGGACGCGGTAAAATTTCAGTAGTGAAATTAGTTTCATTGGATGAACAGAAATTGTGCAATATGCATCAAAACAAAAATAGACAGGTGCATACATTTGGGCACCCTTTTCATTTTTTTATTTTAATATCTGTAACTACCTATCACTGATTAATTGGAACACACAATTGATAAGCTCATTAAGCCTTGAACTTTATAGACTGTCAGTGTCCCCTGTGAGGAACATAGTGAGGAAATGGAAGACCACAGACACAGTTCTTGTTAAGGCCAGAAGTGGCAGGCCAAGTAAAATCAGAGAGGCAAAGGATGGTGAGAACGGTCAAAAACAGCCCACAGACCACCTCCAAACACCTACATCTTGCTGCAGATGGTGTCACTGTGCATCATTCAACATTTTAGCGCACTTTGCACAAGGAGAAGCTGTATGGGAGAGTGAAGCGGATGAAGCCTTTTCAGCACACACGCCACTAACAGTCTCTTGAGGTATACAAACGCACATTTGGACAAGCCAGCTTATTTTCGGAAGGTGCTGTGGACTGAAGAAACAAAGATGGAGTTATTAGGAGGAGTTATTAGAAGGCGGCAAAATCACGGCAAAAATAACACAGTGGCAAAATAACACAGCATTCCAAGACAAACACTTGCTACCCACAGTAAAATCTGGTGGAGGTTCCATTATGCTGTGGGGCTGTGAATCAAGGGTTAATATCCCTGATCTTCAAGCCCATTGATAACTGGCATCCGATCTTCTTAGTTTAGTTTACCTTTCTTTTACCAGGCAAGTTGACTGAGAACAGCTTCTCATTTAGAGCAACAGTCTGGGGAGAAGTGGGGGAGGAAAGGGGAGGAATGATCTGAAAGTTGGGGATGATTAGGTTGACATGAAATTAAAACCAGATTGGAAGTTTGTCCAGGACACCGGGGTTACCCCCTACTCTTACAAATACTTCCATGGAATCTTTAGTGACCACAGGGCCAGGACACCCATTGAACATGGTGTTTAACATCCCATCCGAAAGAGGGCACCCTACGCAGGGCGGATTACTGCCGGGATTGGGAATTACATTTAGTCCAGTGGGAAGAGTACCCTCTACTGCCCCTCCAACACCACTTCCAGCAGCATTGGTCTCCCATCCAGGGACTAACCAGGCCTAACCCTGCTTAGCTTTAGAAGCAAACCAGTAGTAGAATATTGGGTGCCATGCTGTTCTTATAATGATTAAGATTTTAGCCCTATTACTTGCTAATAGGATTAGGGAAGTCTTGGACTCAGTTATTGACGAGACACAATCTGAATTTATGAGGAACAGGCACATATCTAATAACATCAGACTAGTACTAGACTTACTTGACTATTCAGAACTAATTACAGACCATAGCTTTATATTATTCTTAGATTTTTATAGTCTTTGACACTGTTGAACATCAGTTCCTTTTTTACACATACATAAACTACCCTGGACTATCCTTGACTGTCCGATTGGCACGGTTTGAATATCTGACTCCCTTACTGGCTATATTAGCCACCTGGCAACTTTGCTAGCATGCCTGTATGATCAATCATTGTTGGACAATAATTGAACACTGAAACAAATTGACCTTATTACCTTACTTAACAAAGTGTACCTTCAGATCCTTCACCCGGTACAGCCAGAAGAGGACTGGCCAGCCCCTCTCTCTAGGTTTCTTTCCAGGTCCCACCTACTAGAGAGTTTTTCCTAACCACTGTGCATCACTTGTGTTGCTTGCTCTTGGGATTCTCAGGCCAGGGTTCTGTCAAAGCACTTTGTGACAACTGCTGTTGTAAAAAGAGCTTTATAAATAAATTTGATTGAATACACCAGGGAGTGTTTTTGGTTTGTATGGACAGTTTTTTCGTTCATAACTTTAACTTGTCTTCAAGTTTTTTACTAGTGTCTATGCATAGTTAGGAATTATTATATTATTTTTGATATAATTGTATAGTTATAGTTGTAGTTGAATAGATATAGTGTTTGCACTGGTTAGGTACTTGCACTGACAGTCTTTTACACTATGATACCATTGCATCTTTTTTGCATTTTTTCCACACCGCTCCTTGAAACATGCTACAATCTAACTTTACTGTAAATTTTTGAAGTATGTATGTGGATGTTATATGTCTGTGTGCCTATGCGTATGTATGTGGTGTATAAGCTTTTGGACACTAATTTCCTTTTGGATTAATAAAGTATCTCTATCTTCAATCCCTATTGCTTTGCAATATTTGCTTTGGGGACTTTTTTGTAAGGCCAATAAAACTCTATTCCAATGGTTCTAGCAGTATAAAACTAAAACAGAGGAATTAGGCAAGGTTGTCCCATTTTGTTTTATTTTTGTTAGTCACCAAACTCCGTGCACACTCCTAGTCATTTCCAATTAATTTCAATAGCAGGTAAAGAGAACACTATGCCAACTGGCTGATGATACTACACCTTTCGTAAAAGACTAATCAGATTCCTTTGTCTATTTAGGTGATAAAATCCTTTTTCAAGGCATCTGGTCAATGTCTTAATATCACTAAATGTGAACTAGCTGTCAAAGACTGTAATGGCAGCAATCTGTGGCATTCCAATGAAAGAAAATATTGTATATTTAAACATAAACATTATTCAAGTTAATAAAATAAAAAGAGGCTTACAAAACATTAACCCTGTCCTTAAAAAACCCCAGAAGAAGTTAAATCAATGGCTACAATGGGAATGATCTTTAAAGGGTAGAGTCCTGATTACCAAGGTTAAAGGAATCTCCAGAGTAACGCATGTGGCTTTTTCTTTACATCTTGACATTATTTTAGGCAAATAGATCAGATGCTATAAAATTTCTATGGAAAATCTGTTATAATTAACAATTTCTAAAAAGACTACCTCTATGTGAAACTTTATTCCTCATCATGTTTTCACTTCCTTCGCTGGCCTTTATGTTGGGTTGCAATTAGAATATTGACAAAATTCCAGGTAAACGCTTTGCTTTTCATAGGCTTTTTGTCATAGTCATTAATTAATAAGCACAATATTTCCCCACACATTATATATGGAATAATCAGCACATTATATAAAAACAAATCTTTTATTTTTATCCATCAAAGAGGTTTTGAAATTTCTCAATCTGACTACTCCAGAGTACTTAAAAGTATATCCACTAATTTGTTGACCCTTATTAAAGCGTCATTGCTATATGACCCTTTCGTAGGGATGATTCCTAATTTGTTGACCCTTATTAAAGCGTCATTGCTATATGAACCTTTTGTAGGGATGATTCCTAATTTGTTGACCCTTATTAAAGCATCATTGCTATATGACCCTTTTGTTGGGATGATTCCTAAATTCTGGTTGGGTGGAAAGATTCTGGGGGAACGTTCATGTAACAATGCTCATATCAGGAGAGTTTTTACTTCTATTCAAAGTCAGTGTCCTATTTCCTTTCATCGTTGGAAGGTAATATTTCCTGAACTTAGCAGAAATGTTTGGACTGAATTCAATAGATTCTTTGTCCCCAATAAAGTTAAGGAAACTCATAAAGGTTTTACACAGATATTACCCATGCAATGAATTTATTCATAAATTTAGGCCGGATGTTTCACCTACCTGTTCCTTCTGTAAAGAGGAGGTTGAGCCCTTGTCTCATTTATTTTATGGTTGTACTCATTCTTGTGACTTTTGGACACAAATTTCTTTATTAATTTGGGAGACTCACAAGGTCTTGGTCCCTATAACCGAATGTATGGTCTTGTTTCTGAGTGTGGAATCTGACAAGGAAGTTGATGATGTGATAAAATTGCTTTGTTTTTTGGGTAAATATCATATTCACAAGGACAGATTTCTTCAGTTTCTTCCCAACAAAATATATTTTACAATGACCTTCAATCATTCTTTGTTTCTGTATGTACAGTATTTTAAAACAAAAAAGCTTTAAAGACTGCTCATCTTCTAAGGAACACTGTAGAAAATGATGCCAGATGATCTCAGATTATTTATTGTTATGATTTAAACTTGTAAATTGTATACTGATGTGCATATTGTTAGATCATTCACTGTACTGTTATATCCTTTGTATTATTGTGAAGCTGTATTGATGATAAAAAAAAATTAAAAAAAGATTCGTTCAATCTCCATAACTTGTCAACTATGCCTAAACCGCAGTAATGGCGCTGTCGACAGATGGCGTCATAGACAAATCGCGTGCCGGATTGGTCTATATTATCATTCCGTTCGGCTACCAACAGGATAATGTCAACAGCAAGAATGATTATAAAATTAAAGTCGGAGTCCACAGAATAACACATTTCTTGTACCACTGTGAAGCAATTGCTTTTGTTCAAAATATTGCAACCAAATCTATATAGATGAGAGCTATTTAATTCGATGTTTTAATAAATGCCAACCCTTCATTGGCCTCAGAGTTTAAGAACTGGCTATGGATGTAAAAACATTGGCAGTACTGTCGCTGGACACGGTTTTCGAGGCTACCTTAACTTTGCGTTTAAAATGTTTTGTAATGTTATTTGTTAATAATTGTGCTATATTTGCACGTTTTAATCTCCTATGACAGAAAGTCATTACTGGACATTATAACTGCAATTGACATGTCATTTTCATCAAAAACATTAATTTCAATGCTCGTGGGACTTCCTATGTCCAGGTTCCCGATAACATCATCAAGCGAGTAGACATGGTGAAAGGCCTGTCGTTGTTCTGGATGAAGCTAAGAATCAAGAATCACTATACTCCACTTTCAAATATTGAATGGACAACAAACTAGATTAAATGTGTAGTATTACTTTTATAGTGAACAACAGGAACTGTAACATGCAGATTCAGATACGTTGGGGGCATCATCAGCAACTCCCTAACCTGGTGTCACGACTCCACCATCGTTGTCTTTTACATTATTTTTTCCCTCTGCTAGCTAAGGTTTGGCATGAACTCCCGGATACTGTCAAACTTCTACAGGTGTACAATTCAGTTGGGATATAGCTACACATTGCGATTAATTGAAATTACGGCTTTTAATTTGAAGCGTTGTCACTACGAAAGAGACGTCATTGTTGGTGCCGCCAGCAGCAGAATCCTAAACAAATCTTCGGTACAGGGACGCTTCCGTAGCAACACAGGATTTTTTTTGTGAAGTTTCGAGTGGATGTAGTTATCTTTTTTAAATGGAGGTAAAACCTTCGGTTCTTGTGAATGCAGTCCCACCATATGGACATGTGATTGCCAACAAGAAGTGGAGAGGTTCAGTTCTCGTTCAAAGTTTAAAAGGTAAATATTACTATAAATTTAAATTACATATCAAGTACGTGCTACCCAAACCGGGCCAGGGTGAAAGTAATAATCCCTGTGCACACAGTTTGTGTATTATTTGACCGTCGTTAGCTGACTTTTGTTAGCTACATTGCGTTAAACATGTTTCAAACATGGGGTTTAAAGATAGCATTACAGCTTCAATGTAAAACAATCACATTATAAATGACACAGCAAGATTTTTTTTGGCACACTTATTTTAAACCATGTTTGCAGTTTACTCCATTTGAACATTGCTGTTTTTAGGAACTGGGAATGTGAAAACTATGTTTGAAGAAGAGCTTGGTGTTGTGGACTTTCATCTATCCAACAAGAGCTGCATCCTCTATGTCTCTGAATCAGACATTGTGTCTGGAAACAACTATAAAAGAAAACTTGTTCGATTTAGAAATGTAAGTCTGGTTTCTTATGGTACTATACAATACACATTTGATTACATGCCTATATTATGAAATGGGGCTTATTTGTCCAATGTCAGACAAGCTCCAATCTATGACGATGGTTATTGATCGCTTAACTCCTCCTGAGACAGGAGTTCCCAGCCAGAAACCAACCATTTAATGATAGCAACCCTGGAACATTTAGGACAAAGTGCCTTGCTCAAGGTTATATTGAAAGATTTCCTTAACAGGTTCGTGATTTTAAATCTGCAAATTTACAGTTACTGGCCACTGTAATCACTAGATTACCCCAATCAGTTGACTTACCTGCATTTGGGAATAATGTATCCCCAATTCATTCGGCAAAAGAGGCATCTTCTTAATGTGTCCAGTTGCAAGGGGTATGTTTGTTTTTGTTATTTAAAAATACTCTGTTAAAATACACAATGTATCTCTAGTAATGAATCCAACAATTTGTATGTATCTACTCTTATTTCAAACTTTGTCTCACTGATTGGGGCAAAGACGCAGCTGTTTCAATGTGCTGCATGGCATGACGACACTCACCTGTCTCAATCAATTAAAAACATGATTTAAATGAGATGGTGGCCGTGTTGACAACAATTATTACAGCAGGTTTGTTAGTCTCTGCAGTCCTATGCAGGGTAATGGAAATCTTCAGTCTTTTGTAATGTTTAAAACATGTAAATGTAACCTTGTTATCCTCTGTTTGTTGCAGGCCAACAGTAGTCTCCAGGGCCTTGTGGTTGTGGAGAAGACCCAGCTCAGTGAGCAGTACTTTACTGCATTGCAGAAGTTTGTGGTTTTTGAGCTTGGTCTAACAATACTACCTGTTGCCAGCCAGCTAGAAGCCTCCCAGCTACTGACACAGATAGTAAGACACTCCTTCACACAAAGTGATGTACTTGGTGTTTTAGGGTGCTGTCTTTCGGATGGGACGTTAAAAGGGGGTGTCCTGACTCTTAAGTGCTCATTGAAAATCCAATGGCACTTATCGTAAGAGTTGTGGTGTTAACCCCGGTGTCATGGGCAAATTCCCAACAAGGCCTCACCTCAATCATGGCCACCTAATAATCCCCCTCCTTCTTAATTGGCATATATAACTACTCACCTCTCCACCTATTAGCTGATGTGTGCAAAATGGCTGCCGTGCATCACCCAAGTGGGTGCTACACATTGGTGGTGGATGAGGTGGGCTTTACCCCTCACTGTGTAAAGCGCTTTTGGTTCTTAAAGTGCTATATAAGTTAAACTAAATATTATTGTTATTATTATTATTATTATTATTATTATTATTATTATTATTATTATCTGAATGTATGCAGAAATATTTTGTGTAAAAGTTCAGAATCAGTTGGGCTTCCCAAAATGAAAATGGTCGGAACATTTTGCTTCTTAGCAAATAAATCCAATGCAACACTATCAGGGTCACTTCTCCTTCCTAGATTAAGAGTGGTGCCATTGTCATGTGATTCACTGAGAATCAGATTGCGAGTAGACAGGAGATATGAGTACTGATGGGCGAAACAAGGCTTTCCGACACACGTGAGATAATTGAAACATTTGAGTCGAGGCTTTTGAAACGCTTGAAACCTTTACTCGACAGTGACATCTGCTGGCAACTTCAATTAGGGCACACAAAAGTCTTCAGGTTAATTCCACCATGGTTAGACAGACACTTCTGTGGCCGGACTGAACGATTCACGTCCATCACAAACTGCATAGTTTAGAAACAGTTGTAACCACTGATGGGTTGATAGTTGTAATTTGTCATCACTGTGGGTTATTTAATTGGAACGGTTTGAGACAACTCTTAACATAATGTCATACAATCGTCTTGATTTGGAGTGTTTCCAAGACCTCACATTTATGTGAAAGAGACTGGGAATCAAACTCTTTGGGCAAAATGTCTCAAAAGTGTGAAATTGCTATTGTGCTTTTGGAAATGGTTATGTTTGAGTGATTGGATTTGTAGTGACTGCTTTTGTGTTGTTGGTATACATAATGGTGCAATTATTGGATATAGTGCAAGACACTGATATTTATTATTTGATATAGTGCAATTATTGGATATAGTGCAAGACACTGATATTTATTATTGGATATAGTGCAATTATTGGATATAGTGCAGGACATTGATATTTATTATTGGATATAGTGCAATTATTGGATATAGTGCAGGACATTGATATTTATTATTGGATATAGTGCAATTATTGGATATAGTGCAGGACATTTATTTATTATTGGATATAGTGCAATTATTGGATATAGTGCAGGACATTGATATTTAATGGAAGTAGTGCTTGAGCAGTAACTTTTGAGGGGGAAGGTATTTTCTTTACAGGTTTTAATTTAGAAACAATATTTTTTCCACATTGCCAGTGCTCAGGTGATTACTTTTTTGTGACACCTGGCCAGCCTTTGAAAACATTATCTCGCAGGGCACAGAGGTTGCAGGGCTAAATGGACCATCGGAAGTTTATACAGGTGATGGAAGACCCCAGCAGTTTTGTCTCAGTACACCAATGGGTCTTCCACTCTTGTCAGGTATGCATCTGCTAGGTACTGTTGAACTTCAACCATAGCATTGGTACTGGTGCTCTCTATCCTCCTGGTGTCACTGACTCTGTTGTCCAGGAGTAACCACAGTTTGTCATCACCAACGCTCCCTCGTTCTCCCTGGCAATAAAAAAATGTAATTGTGTAGAACCGCAACCTCTCACCGGGATAAGCGGTGTGTGTGTGTGTGTGTGTGTGTGTGTGCAGGAAGGAAGGAAGGAAGGAAGGAAGGAAGGAAGGAAGGAAGGAAGGAAGGAAGGATTTGTACAGAATGTTAAAGATATTAATTAATTAATTAATCTCTCCAATAATAAACTTCTGTCATTGGTTCCTCTTTTGTCTGATGGTTCAATTTCTCAACCCTCAAATCTCTCAGCCAAGGTCTCAGGCATTCAAAATGTTAATTTTGATGCCTCATTTTATACCCGATACGTCAGTGTCTTGACAAGTGTGACACAGGTATCGTTCAATATCACGTGACAGTGTTTTAGTACGCAATACGTTAATCTGATGCAGTGAGTGTTGAAAACATCGATACACTTTCAACATTTTAGTGTTGAACGGTCCATCACTAGATATGAGCCAGCAGCACGAGGTTATAGTGCACCCTAACTATGCATGGTAATAACGGTCCATCACTAGATATGAGCCAGCAGCACGAGGTTATAGTGCACCCTAACTATGCATGGTAATAATGGTCCATCACTAGATATGAGCCAGCAGCACGAGGTTATAGTGCACCCTAACTATGCATGGTAATAACGGTCCATCACTAGATATGAGCCAGCAGCACGAGGTTATAGTGCACCCTAAATATGCATGGTAATAAGTTGTATCCTCGCCTCCGCAGGTGCATGGAGAGAGTAAAGAGAACCCGTTCCGCAGAAGGAGTGTTTCCAGACTGATGGACCCGTTGGTTGTGTCCCTGGTTCAGCAGATCCCTGGGGTAGGGAGGATCAAAGCTGTGGCCCTGCTTCAACGTTACTCCAGTATCCACCAGCTGTGTAATGCAGAGACCCAGGATCTGGAGCCCATAGTGGGGCAGGCTACAGCTCAGCACATATGCAACTTCTTCCAGAAACCATTAGTCTGACTTATGACAACACTGCTCATTGACGAATCACTACTTGTTTATATATTCTAAAGGAGAGACTGAGATTCAACGTGTTAGTTGTCACATTTGTACTACAAGTTGTCTCAGGTAAAGGGATGTGCTTGTGTATCAGCTCCTGAACACCTACCATTATATCAGGAAAGTTAAATAATATCCTGATGCTATGACGTAAAGCTAACTAATAGTGGTAATGGAATTGAATGATTGTTTCACATCATTCTACATAAAAAAACAAGGCCTCGCTGCATGCATGCGTTCATGTTCGTGAGAGGAGATTACTGCCTTTTGCATGGAGATTCTTCACATACAAACATGCAAGCATACGCTAGAATTAGCGGAAACTTTCTCTTAAGTGACCAGCTGTAAAAAATTAATAATAATGTATTTCTTGATATTTAAAAAATCTGAAAAAATAAAATCTGAATTATTTCTTACACTATGCAGTTCTTTGTTACACACACACACACACACGGCCTAAAATGTGTAAATTCTAATAGATCGACAGGCATGTGCTCATTGATAAACACTGGAAGCGCAACTCGTCATGTCCTCAATTAAATTCCTGTTCAAATTGCAAAATTTGCATAGTGTAGGAAAACAAAATTCTAAATTGCATTTTTTTAATATTGTAAAATATGTTTTCTGCGTATTTAGGAACTCGGTCACTGAAAGAGAAAGTATTTCTGTTTTCACTATCAAATATTACACAGTATGAATGGATATAAGTTTTTTGTTGCTTTTTTATGTTATTTTACAAAATACTAGGTCTCAACTGTATGATGTGTAACTCAAAGTTTGTCACAACATGCTATATTACAGAACCACATGTAATAGCATAGTATAACAGAAAACATCACATTCAATTATAATGATCATTTTCCATAGCAGCCTAGGAACCATTTAATCTCAATCATACCTAGGGATATGCATTTACAGTACATATTCTTGAGTTATACAGAGTTGTTAAGAAGTGAACTACAGTGTTGTTTTCAATGAGTAGGCACGTTCTTACACTGAACAAAAATATAAATGCAACACTTGTGTTTGCCCCCATTTATCATGAGCTGAACTCAAAGATTTGACTTTTTCTATGTACACAAAAGGTCTATTTTTCTCAAGTAATGTTCAAAAATCTGTCTAAATTAGTGTTAGTGAGCACTTCTCCTTTGCCAAGATTATATATCCATCTCACAGGTGTGCAGAGGTGGACATTTACTTGAGTAAAAGTACTTTTCTGAGTAACTCTGTGTTAGAAAGTTTTGGGAAGTCCCTATTTAAGACCAAATTGATCAGGTAAAGGGAGTTTGGATCTTAACAGTAACCTATGAAACAATTAGAAAAAGTAAAGGAAATATGAATCATGGTCTCCGGTAAGATGTGAGCTCCTTTTACCTGATCAATTTGGTCTTAAGTATGGATTTTCTAAAACTTGTGAACCCAGAGTTACTCAGAAAAGTACTTTTACTCAGTACTTTGTCCACCTCTGCAGGTGTGGCATATTAAGATGCTGATTAGACACAGGTGTGCCTTAGATTCACCTTTTATTGTGGCCAGCCTAACGTGCAGTTTCATCATACAGCACAATGGCACAGATGTCGAAAGTTTTGAGGGAACTCCCACACGAGTAATTTAAAGCCACAACATGTGGACTCAGCACCATGGCCAGCTCCGCATTCTAAGGAATCACAAACAATTCAGGAGGACAGTGGTTCCCAAACCTCTCCTCGGGGACCCCCAGACAGGGCATGTTTTTATTTTCACCCTGAAATGACACACCTGGTTCATTTAGTCAACTACACATTACACCTATGGCTAATTGAATCAGGTGTGCCATTTCAGGGTTCAAACAAAAACATGGCCTGTCTGGGGGTCCCCGAGGAGAGGTTTGGGAACCACTGCAGTAGGATACAGAGCTGGCCGTGGTGATGAATCCACCTTTTGTGGCTTTAAATCACTGCATGGGAGCTCCCTCAACTTGCGACAAGTGTGGCATTGCACTGTGTGATGAAACTGCTAATTTTAGAGTGGCCTTTCATGGTGGCCGGCCTAAGGCACACCTATGCTATAATCATGCTGTCTAATCAGCATCGTGATATGCCACACCTGTGAGGTGGATGGATTATCTCGGCAAAGGAGAAGTGCTCACTAACACAGATTTAGACAGATTTGTGAACAATATTTGAGAGAAATAAGCCTTTTGTGTACATAGAAATTCTTAGATCTTTGAGTTCAGCTCATGATAAATGGGGCAAAAACAAAAGTGTTGCATTTAGTTTTTTGTTCAGTGTATTAATAAAGTAAGCATAGTCTTGTCTTGGCTGTAAACTCACCTTTAAATGCAGAGTGCTGCTGTTACCACTGAGCTACAATGCAGCTTTTTGTGGCAAAAAAATATATATTTTTTAAATATGCAAGCTCACATATTTATGGACTTCTTAGGTCTCTGCATGTGCCAATCAACGAAATTTTGAAAATGCTAATTCTCAACAGTAAGACATAATTTTCCCTTGTTTGGTCAACAAATGCATAGCAGTTTTGGATACATCAAGTGACAAGAGAAAGAACAAACAAACAGACCAAACCCATTCCATCTTCCCCCGTTTGATTTCATAATGTGGGTGGTTGTGTATGCAAATATTTGCTGCAGTTTTTGTTTTTTCAGTATTACACAAGATATTGAATCGTGTTTGACCTAAAGTTAAGAGTACATAATGCATTTTCCTAATCAAGGAGAACTCAATTGAAAGGATTATTTTACTTGAAGTGAGCAGGTTCAAATGGAAATAGTACATAAGGACCTTTTACCAATGATGTCAGAGCCTACCGGAGAAACTTCTTGGAGCTCAAACTGACACCGCATGTCCCCTGGCTTAGTTCAATCCATTTGTGCTGAAGCATTCAGCCTCAATGAAGGACCATTTTGTTGGCAGGCTGGAAGGCTTTCTTTCACAACCCCAGTCAAGACAGCTTTCCTACCAGTCTGACCATGTGATTGGAGCTGGTTTCATGGAGCTCTGCCTGGGCAGGAAATTTGCACTGGGACACTCCTTCCCAACCCAACTCAGTCCAAGAGGAAGTAACATTGGCATGCTGTCCAAAGCATGAATTGACTGAATGAATTGACTCCTACTTCAACCATTGTTAAAGAAAAAACAAAACTGGGACATACTATATTTTTTACTGGAATGTGACTGCTGCTATTTACATGTTCACATTTGGAATGTTATTAAGTGTTACTACATTTAGGATAGGACAGTCATTTTCATTGTTTTTTGTGTTTAATTTGTATAGCTTCCTCTGAACTTCTGACCACTGCAGTACAGTGAACTTTTGCAGCTCACCATGAGATTATACCCTGCAGGCAGTTAAAAGGCAGCCAGTTGAAGTCTCATGTCTTTCTCTCTCACCTTCCCTCAGTCAACCAGTGGTTTCTGTGATGTATTGGTTTTCTGCTCTGGTTCCTCCTTTAGGCATGGTAGCACACTGCTGGCAGTGTCCGTCTTTCCTCCCTCCATCCACACAAAGCAGCAGGTCGTTTTATTGGCCTTTAGCTGAATCCAGGCCCTTTATTGTGCCGTCTGTGGTGTTAGCGAGAAAGGAACAGAAAAGGCCTGGTACGACGGCACAACTTGACTTCCTAAATTCCACTAGGATCATTTAGAGAGAATGGGGAGCATGGAGAAGGGCCTATTGGGGATAGCATACACTGGTGGAGGAGAGTAGCACGCCCTCCCTTTGGGTTTCCTCTCCAGAACAGTTCAAATGTTCTCCCATCAGGAGGTTTCAGAGTGGCATCAATATAACATGAGAACTTATTTTAGGCACACAAGGACGCAGGGGTAGAGCTGTGTGAATGAGAGTGTATCTAATCCGAAATGAAATAAAATATTTTCTAAAACAAATACTGATGTTAATTTACAGGTGAATCATTTAAATTGTTGGTGACATTTCTATAATTTGAGTATAATAACATATTTTTTTAAATGTAAGGCTGGTAGATGTATATGTTTTTGTCAAAGTTTTTAAAATGAATGCCGGTTTAATTAGCTTAGTGGTTCTGCAGAGGTCAGTGCAATTGGCAAGCATCAAATTGGCTTGGGGGGTTTAGCAATAGAAAATAGTTGCTTGGCTTTGTCACGCTTAACATTCTACTTGTGGTGGCTTAGGTATCTGTGAGATTAGTCAAGGTTGAAGGCCAGATAGTGGTTTCTGGCACTTGAGGATTCTGGTATAGACTTCCTGTCTTTAATAGCATGAAAAGAAACATTAAGGTATTGGGTGTGCTTCAGAGATGCTGTCAGTAAGCAGGGCCTTAAATCACAAGTGAGATATGAAATTGGGGGAGGGCTTTGTTCCATTCTTATGTGTTTTTGATTTGGACAAAATCTGCTGTCTGTATGTCATGATATGTTCAGTGTAATAATAAAATGTATGAATGTAAAAATGTATTCCTGGCTGGTACAGAATGATGCTTTGAGTTTGATTCCCACAGAGAGCCAGTCAGATTTGCATTTTCTATTATTGTGAAATTGACATGTTATGGGTGTTTGTCACATTCAGACAGGAGTTGGTCAGGATAAAAATATCAGGAGCAAAGTCAGGTTAAAGAAAATTCAGCTTCAGTGCTCTGAAAAGCTATCCTTGGAATTTAGATTTTCATTTGGACAACTACACAAATGTTATTATGCCTAAGACACAATGGAAGGGCTTTCCAAGAGATGTTGATTAACTGGTGGTCCATTTCGCATATTGAAAATTCTAATAATTTTAATATTGATATTTATCATGACTAAATCGAGGCATTCCTTTTGAGCAATTCTGACAACGTTGTCCTAAGAGTTATGCAAAGGTATGGGAAACGTATTTAAATGCATTCAGAGATGTAAAGGCTATACAGTTCCTTACGGTAATGACTCCAGTGTATGAAGACATTGTATGTTAACAAGATATCATATCAATATGTAAATCATATTATTAATTTGAAAATATATTAATACTTCCTGTCACTTTTAACCTTACAAGGAGTGGATTAAATGTAAAGAGGAAAACAAATATTTCCTTTGAGATTTAATATGAAGGCAGCTAAAATGTTTAGCCTCCTTCTAGCGTGAGTAGACTTACCAATAACAGTAATGTTCAAGATGGGAGACGTTTAGAGAGACACCAAACTCAGCTCCACGCAAGGCAACTAAAAAGCAAGCGAATCTATCACTGTCGGTATTGCTTCAGAAAATGTGTGAAAAATGATGGACTTCTTCGAACTCAAGAGGGTTTCTCCGGGTGAAGTTCAGTGATTGGACGAAAAGTTCAGCGACGCTCAAGTAGTTGATGGCACGAGAGTTGGGGTAGTTAGCATTCTACCCTGGACAGCGGCAGAGTTTTGCGCATGCGCACCCTATTCATTGTGCATCAATACCGTGTGTGAGTTCAAGAGAGGGATTCGAGAAAGCCTTTGATATGGTCGCAGACATGGATGGAGAAAATCGGAAAAGAAGTATCTGCTCACGGCAAGAGTCGTTGGCTGCACTAAAGATCTTGAAAGATGGGAACAACAAGCGTGACGAAATCCCTGATAGAGTGACTCTGAAAAAAGAAATCGGACTTTTAAGCGCCTGTGCAATAATCATAGGTAAGGTTGGTAAAAGTGTTGCATTTAAGAATATATTACTAACTCGGGGTATTTTGTTATTCCGTAATTTTAATGCGCACCTGACGTCAACTTTTATGTAAGTTTGCTATTTACAGCATTTACCCATGCTGAATAGAAATATTTGTTGTAATGATGGATTATTAAACTGTATTTTATTATTTTTAAGTTTAAATAGGCCAACATATCTACCAACAAGATGATCTGGTTTGGGACGTTGTGCGACAAAATGACAAATAGATGCAATAGGTGTATTCAACGTCTACCTCAATGCTTACGTGGCCAACATTATATTAAGTCAAGTACCACATTCGTTGTCAAGCAGAAGAAAATTGTCTTTTGGAGCAGAAGAAATGGAAGAGTCCGTTTTACTACATTTATTATTCTTGATGTAGGGTGCAAAGGAAGACACAGGCCCATATTTCACCTAGGATAAATGCTACCACTTTACAATGTGGAAGTTGCATGTTAATCATGACTGCTACCTTTGATAGTGTGTCAATCAGACATTTTGCATTTATTCGAGCATTCCGCATACTCTGTTGCAATTTCTTCTGACACACCGAAAAAACTAACCTGAAAGTTCCCACATGCAAAAATGCAGCAGTGCACCGAAGTATTATTGTTATTACATTCACTGTAGTGCTCTTTCGGTTATGAATGTCGTCCTGTACTGTTTATTTATAGTAGTGTTTTTGCAGACATTAATATTGTATACTGTGGGACCTTTTAATATATTTTTTATTTTGGGTGAGCTCTCTGTGAGTTAACTATCTGGATAAATACTTAAAGGGCAAAATGTCTATTACTTCTATAAAGGCAGGACTGGCTTCTAGACTAGATGTATAGCTTTATATGACGTTTATACTAAACTGTAAGGACCAAAATAATGTATTTTCTCGACATATATAGTTGCAATCAAAATTATTCAACCCACACTGCAAATCAGGTTTAGTGTCAAAATGTACAGACTGTCAGATGTTTGCAATGAACAAATCAGACAAACATTTGAAATAGCACAATAACATAATGAATGCTTCAAGTGGTTTCTCCAAATCCAACTGACAATACAACTCACAATGATGTCTCTAGTCTAACAGTTATTAACCCCCCTGAACAGAATGCCTCACAACAACACAAACATGCAATAGAGCTTCATTAGTTGCACCAGGTGTGCTTGAGCTGGAACACATGAAATACCTGAATTGGCTAGGGGTTTGTTGAGTGTCACATTTTACTGCATGTAAGAAACATGGCTGAGAAAAAAAGAATGGTCCAAAAAAGTTTAGAGAAGAGAATATCACCCTTCACACACAAGGAACAGGATACAAAAAGATAGTGAAGGCACTTGTTGTTCCTGAATGTTGATAGGGAACAGTGGTTACACTACCTGGATGGGGCAGAAAAGGGATGCTATCAATAGCTGCAACCAGATTTCTGATATGGCAGTATGTGAAAAACACTTGAGTAACTGCAAAAGCCCTGCAGCAAGACTTGGTGGCAACAGGTATTGCAGTTTCAGTGAGGACAGTAAGGCGTGTACTAAATGCAGAAGGTTTCCAAGCCAGAACTCAGAGACGTACACCACTACTGACCCAAAAGCACTAGACAAGTCGGCTCCAATATGCTAAAAAGTAATGTGCAACTTGTGTAATTAATGTCTTCTTTTTAATTAATGTCTTCTACTTTGTCTTCTTGCACCTTTCGCTTTTATCTTGACCAGGACGCTGTTTCAATTGAGAAACTGTTCTTGAAGTGTACACCTGGTTAAATAAAGTTTATGTAAAAAAAAAAAGAAAAGTCATATAAACAACACACAGAGCTTTTGGGATTCTTTCTGTGGAGCCATGAAACAAAACAGGAACATTTCAGCATGATGGATCAGCGGTAGGCATGAAGCATAGGCTGAAAAGAACACTGCCCACAGTTTTGAGACTGGAGAAGTCATTATCAGTTGCATTTGCAGTTGGATTTGGGGAAACCACATGGAGCAGTCGTTGTGTTGAGCTTTTTCAATTGCCTTTGTTTGATTTGTTCATTGCAAACAGGTAACAGTCTGTACATTTTGAGAATAAACCTGATTTGCAATGAGGATTAAATAATTTTGATTGCAACTCTACATATTATTGGTTTGAAGACATGTTGATACGGTAGTGTATTTGTACATACAACATTTTCTCATTAATACTGTGTGGTATAGTATCCTACAGTATACTACATAATTATATAGTAAGCAGTACACAATCAAGAGATACTACAGTAATTTGCTTAATTTTGAACAGTTTGCAAAAGTTGAACATAATATCAGATTTCTATAGTAAGTAGGATGGTATTTTTCAATAGTAAGTACAACTGTAGTTTTATGCTGGTTGAATGAAAAATAAGCCTGTGCTCCATACACATTCTTCTGAAAGTGATGAGTAGTTAATGATTGACACATAATTAGCTCTGACCTACTCTTCGATTTTAATAAGTGGCATGAGTGTTTTTTTTGTTTTTGGCAAGACCAGCCCTCGATGAACCTAAAAAAAGGAGAGAGTGAAAAG
Source organism: Umbra pygmaea (assembly GCA_016801145.1). NCBI lineage: Eukaryota > Metazoa > Chordata > Actinopteri > Esociformes > Umbridae > Umbra > Umbra pygmaea. The sequence goes on from JACXGM010000176.1 coordinate 62,537, forward strand.
TTTGTTAGAGTGCTTCCTGAAGGTCTGTTCCACCTCCACCACAGAATGCTGATGCAATGTTGTGTGTGTAAGACGGACCACAGACCACCAACTGTGATTGGACAAGTTGAACCATTCAGATCAGGAAGTCAGTGCTGGCATCCACCCTGATGTTTTAATTGATACTGTACAGCTGACTGCAAGACTTAGCATTATTTAGGTGGATACAAACCAAAATCAAAGATGGCGGGGTAAAGTATGCGAATAATGCAGAAGATGAGTGGTGTTATCTCCCGCAGGTGGTTCTTGACTGAACTTGACAGTTAAGTCTAAATCATTTATATCCAGTTATGTAATCGAGGACTGTGTCACTTGGCAGCCTGCTGCTGTGCTACTCTGAGTGCTCTACGCTGAGTGTGTTGGTCTGAGTGCTCTATGCTGAGTGTGCTGCTCTGAGTGCTCTACGCTGATTGTGTTGGTGTGAGTGCGTTGAAACTACACCGTACTT
>JACXGM010000176.1:63123-76893 GCA_016801145.1 Umbra pygmaea
TACAGGACACTACACTATATTCCATATGGTTAATACAGGACACTACACTATATTCCATACGGTTAATACAGGACACTACACTATATTCCATATGGTTAATACAGGACACTACACTATATTCCATATGGTTAATACAGGACACTACACTATATTCCATATGGTTAATACAGGACACTACACTATATTCCATACGGTTAATACAGGACACTACACTATATTCCATATGGTTAATACAATACCCTAATTCTGAAAAAGTTGAGGCAGTATGGAAAATGCTAATAAAAACAAAGAGGAGTGATTTGTAAATGTACTTTAACTTGTATTTAAGCAAAAAACAAAGACAAGGTATTTGATGTTTTACCTAATGAACTGCTTTTTTTTTAAAGGTAAATGTTTACTTTGAAATTGATGCATGCAACACCTTCCAAAAAAGTTGGGACAGGGGCAATTAAGGGGGTCAGATGGCTCAGCGGTTAGGGAGTCAAACTAGTAGTCAGAGGCTGCTGGTTCCCAGCTGTGCCAAATGTCGTTGTGTCCTTGAGCAAGGCACATCACCCTAAGTTGCTCCAGGGAGAATGTCCTTGTATTTACTGTAAGTCGTTCTGGATAAGAGTGTCTGCTAAATGACTAAATGTAATGTACATATTAAATGTTAAGGACTGATAGCGATGTGACAAGTTAAAATAACAAGGTGAGTTGAAACAGGTGAGGCAATCTTATAATAATAGTATATAAGGAGCCTCAGCCTAGTCCTTCAAGAGCAAGGATTGATCAACGCTCGCCAATCTGCCCACAAATGTGTCAGCGAATAATCCAACACTTTGAAAACAACATTCTTTAATCACAAATTGTTATGATTTGGGGCATTTCACATTGTACAGTGCACAATATAGGTAAAATTGTCAAGGAATCCGGTCAAATCCAGTGCGTATAGGGCAAGGCCGAAAACCACTTCTGATCTCCGATCCGTCAGACCTCACTGTCTTAAAAAAAGTAATGAGTCTGTAATGGATATCCTGACATGGGCTCGGGAATACTTTGGTAAACCTTTGTCAGTCAATACATTCGCCGCTGCATTCACAGATACAAGTTAAGGCTTTACTATACAAAGCAGAATGCATACATCAACACTGTCCAGAAGAGCTGCTGGCTTCTCTTACCTCTGTCTCATCCGAGATGGACAGTAGCACAGTGGAATCGTGTTTTGTGGTCATACGAGTCAACATTTCTAATAGTTTTAGTACCAAACAGCCGTCATGTTCTTTGGGCCATAGAGAAAAAGGACCATCAAAGCTGTTATCAGCATCAGGTCAGGGTTGTGTCAGTGCCAATGGCAAGATAACTTGCACATCAGTGAGGGCATCATTAATGCCAGCAGCATAACGCCCTGTTTTCCCTACTGGTTTGCTTCTAAAGCTAAGCAGGGTTGGGACTGGTTAGTCCCTGGATAGGAGACCAATGCTGCTTGAAGTGGTGTTGGAGGGCCAGTAGAGGGCACTCTTCCCTCTGGTCTAAAGATCATTCCTAATTCCCCAGGGCAGTGATGGGGACATCTGCCCAGTTTAAGTTGCTGTCTTTCAGATGATGGGACGTTAAACCCCCCCCTCCTTCTCCCCAGGCCGATGCTGTAAATAAGAAGCTGCTCTCTTAAATTGCCTGGTAAAATTAAGGTACATCAAAGTAATACAGAAAGATACGTACATATTTTGGAGCTGCCATCCAGACATGGTCTTTTCCAGAGACGTCCCTGCATTTTCCAGTAAAACAAGGCCTGGATTACAAGCACATGGTTGCGTTAGCAGAGAGTGTGGGTGTTAGCATGGCCTGCCTGCAGTCCTGACTTGTCTCTGATTGAGAATGTGTGGTGTATAATGAAGCACAAAATAAGACAGTTGCACAGCTAAAGACATTAATGGAGGAATGGGGGAAATTCCATTTGCTAACCTTAACCAACTGGTGTCGTCCATGCCCAAATGCTTATTAAGTGTTATTAAAATAAAAGGTGAAGTTACAGTGGTAAACAGTCCACGCTCCCAACTTTTTTGGAGTGTGTTGCAGTCATCAGATTTGAAATTAGTGTATATTTTCAAAATTAAATTAAACTCACAAAGTAAACCATCAAATTGTATTAATAATGTGTTTTCAGTATAGTACAAAGTGAATATAATTTAAAAATGACTTTTTTGTGCATTTTTTATACTGTCCTATTTTTTCAGAATTGGGGTTTAATTTATGCAGAAACCCAGGTATTTCCAAAGGGTTCACATACTTTGTCTTGCCACTGTAAATTATGAATTTATTTTAAGTAAGCACTGCAAGATGTAGAGAACCGTTATCCCGTACAAATCACTTATCATATTTGTAAATATCAAGAAATAAAGTTTTTACAGTGTTTGTAAGCTGGTCACTTAAACTATTGTTATGGCTCAATTCTACAAATAGCACCTTTAATACGGTTAAAATTATGTATGCATTAATAATTTAGCCATTATAGTAATACCTTTTCCCTCTCCACAGGGAACATAATTGGTTCTGGAATCTTCATCTCTCCTAAGGGTGTTCTAGAGCACTCAGGTTCAGTGGGTTTAGCACTGATCGTGTGGGTTGTAGGTGGATGCATAGCTGCCCTGGGCTCACTCTGCTATGCTGAGCTGGGGGTCACCATCCCCAAGTCTGGGGGAGACTACTCCTATGTCACAGAAATATTTGGAGGCCTGGTTGGGTAGGTAACTGTCCTAGACATGTTAAATGTGACATATGCTCCCATTGAGACATTTAAGAAAATAATTGATATAGACTAAAGCACACCCAATGTGTAATATGTCTCGAATAATTTCCTCGCTTAGAATGTATCTCAATGAAACAAACCTGGGTAAAGGTTAAAAAAAGAAACCTACCGTACTGTTCTAAAAGGCAACACTTTGGAATGCTTCTCTGATCACTCAGGTTCCTTCTACTGTGGAGTGCGGTACTTATTATGTATCCCACGACCCTGGCTGTCATCGCCCTCACCTTCTCAAACTATGTGCTACAGCCTGTTTTCCCTGACTGTCTCCCTCCTTACATGGCCACACGCTTGCTGTCAACAGTCTGTCTATGTGAGTATTCCACTGTATGTCTTAAGTGTGTGTGATTGTGTATACATGTTCTATGTTTTATGGGTAGTTCATTTGGTGCTACTGTTACTTCCCCCCGCTACAGAGTAAAACAAATGTACGTAGCTGTTAAACCTTTTAAAACATTCTGATTAAGGGAGAGGTGAAAGCTATATTAATAAAATACATGGTGTGTCAGAGAAATAGACAAAGAAGGGGATCTGCGTGGCATAGTGAGCTAAGTGGCTGCATTGCAGAACATTCTATGTCATGACAGTCAGTGGTTTGAGCCTGACTATGAGTTCTCAGAATTTCCCCGGACCTCCAGCATGAGGCAGCGCAAATTGGCATACTGTAGCACTGCCCAGGATTTAGGATGGTAATTGTTGAATTATCTACCTTGCCACTTCGCTTTCCAGTGACACCTTGTGTGCAGATTGGGCGCCTGTGAATTCAGTCACAGAAGTGTAGTTGGTGAATGTAATCATCCCGTACTTGACTAAAGGCTTCCGTGTTGGAGGAGCATTGTGAAAAGAGTCAGCCGGCTCAGCAACATGGGGTTAGATAACCATGTGCGTGACCCTTACCATCAGTCCAAGGAGGTACGGAGTTGCCGACAAGGCAGGATTAGTGGGAGAAAATGTGAAAAAGAAGAAATGGATGAAGAACAGTTGAACAAATGAGCAGGCTGTAAAGGAAGAAAATCCTAAAACTATTGATAGGTTCAGCTTTTAAAGGATAGATTAAGTCATCCTGGAGTTTGTCTTGGCGTGAATGTCATATGTAAATGATATGGGAAAAAATGTCATTGTTGTTAACTAGCTTGATCATTCACATAACTTACTATAGGAGTCAAACTTTTCTTTGAGGTAAAAAATATACATTAAGAGTACCAGTAGAGTAATTTTCTTAAAAACAAGTTACTCTCAATGTTTGGCAGCCATAGTAATTATGAACCAGATTAAATAGAATTAGTTTCCAGTTAAAACATGTTTTCTTCAAGTTTATCAGAGTCACTAGAAACTCTTAAATGTAATAAAAGAATGCTTCGAGGCAAAAGTGGGTGCATAGTGACTCGTGTTGAATATATTATGCAAATTTTATTCATTGGGGGTGTGTGGGGGTGCAGACTAAGGGGATTTCTGGAGTTCAAGCACAACTTTCTTTTCCTAGTTTCCTACATTTCAAATGGTAGTTTGAGAACCCCTTCTTTTCTGAAGAATGTGGAAAATTGATTACAGAATGACCCTGTAATGTCCCGGGTAACAAGGGTACCAATAACCAATGACCCTCAAATGTCCTGGGAACCAAGGGTACCAATAACCAATGACACTCTAATGTCCCAGGTAACAAGGGTACCAATAACCAATGACCCTCTAATGTCCCGGGTAACAAGGGTACCAATAACCAATGACCCTCTAATGTCCTGGGAACCAAGGGTACCAATAACCCTCTAATGTCCCGGGTAACAAGGGTACCAATAACCAATGACCCTCTAATGTCCCGGGTAACAAGGGTACCAATAACCAATGAGGGCAATGAGTGTACTTTTCTGGTTCTACGTTAGGAACCCTTTTGCCAGGACACCTCTTTTTAGCAGGTTACACGCGCTTAGAAGTGTCAGCTGAGCCTGTTGAATAACCTTTTTTGGTTCCAGTAAGAACTCTTAGTTTCATTTATAGAACCCTTTCCACAGAATATTAAACCCTAAAAGGGTTCTACTTAGAACCAAAAATGTTTCTTCTGCAAAACATAAATGTTTCTGCTCTTGATTGCTTCAAAAATGTCAGGGAAAAATTTGAACCCAAGCTAATGATGATGCAATGAACCACACCATTCACTGAAGTTAAGAGACAGTTTCAAGGCCTGCGATTTTTATTGTGTTGCTTTTTTTTGCATGGAAGCCCTTAATTTATTGACTTGTTATAGTACTTAGTTGGTACTTATCCTGAGAGGACCTGACCTGTACTCATCAAGAAGAGAAAATCAGTGAGCAAATGAGCCAGAAGTGAAGCATGGAAAAACCAACAACAGCGTTGTGGCCCATGATGGTGTGATCCCTGCATTTGGGGACTGTTATTCACACTTTTTTTGGGATGCCAACAATCCGAAGAAAACGTGAGCTTTCTCTTCGTGCCTTCAGGGACCTGCCCGCCTGTCTTCTGCGGGTTTTGTTCCGTTTCATCGGAAGCGGTTTGTTTTGGGGGCCTTGACAGCTCTCCTTTGTGTGTCAGAGCAAGGCCACCATGAGAGAGAGAGAGGCAGGCCAATGACAGAGATGGACGAGGTGAAACAATCATGGCCACCCTTTGACTCACCATTTCCCACATTCCGGCCGCCATGGTGACTGCCAGGCCGCTGCCGCCCTACCAACACTATATGCCCAGACATGGGCATTAATGTGCCCCTTAAGACTTGGCTCGCATCCCTTAGGTCACATTACAACCGAGCAGGAGATGCACAATGTGAGAACATACGTCACAACATATTTTAGAATTTGGTTTAAAAAGTTTTGTTTTCTCAATGAAGTAATTGCCTTAAACCTATAGTTTGATTTAGCAATAGTTTGATTATGTGGATGGAAATTTGTATACCCTTTGTCAGTAATTCATAAAAAATATATAGTTTTTACTATTTTCTTATTTCACTGTTTACCCGCAAAGTTGATTAAGAACCAAATGTTATTTGCAGCAACAACCTGGAAGGTATGTTATTGGTGGGTGGAGGAGCAATGTCATGGTCTCCCCCTGATGGTCATAGCGGGCTCAGACATCTGAGCTCTTTCCATGTTTTATGTCTGGTTTTGTGTTCCCAGATGTTTCGTCACATAATATCTTATTCCACTTGTCGATCGTTCAGTTCACCTTTAAACACAGCTGTCATCATTCATTCATTCATTCATTCATTCATTCATTCATTAGTAGCCGTATTTCATTCCCCGTGTCTTTTTGGTAAATTGTCGTTCATTGTATCAGTGTAAAGATTTGTGTGTATGTTGTGTTATTCCATGTTCTCTAAACTACTTATAAGAGTTGACTATTGTTGCTGATTTCATAATCAAAACACAGTTTATTTTCACAAATCTCCTTCACAGTTGTCTTGCTCACGCATCAAGCTCAAGTCAGTACACGAATTTTGGGATAACTGTCTTGTTCATGGTCAGAATGGCAGAGCTTCTACTGTACATTGACTCAATTAAAACCAGGAACCTTGCAGACACTGGTCAGATGAGCTAACCATTAGGCCATGTTGTTGTCCAAAGATGTGTTATGATCTAAAAGGATTAGTTTATTGAAGGAGGTAGTTCATTCGGTTTGGCAAGAACTGAAGTGTCCTCTAAGGTCTGCAATGACTGAAGAGGAATATTACTGATGGAATAATGAGTTTAGAAAACTGCTCCGGAAACACTTCAGTTGGAGAGTCATGCTTTACTTCTAACAGTATGCACAGTATGCCTTCTGCTAAAATTCACCCTACCTTATCCTAACCATCAACCTTATCCTAAACCTAAACCTTATCCTACCTTATCCTAACCATCAACCTTATCCTAAACCTAACCCCCACACTAGTCCTTATTCTAAACCTAACCTTAACATTAATCTTAGCAAATGTAGTTTGATAGTTTATCAGTAAAGTGTAACCATTACACCTTATGTATCTTACTATTAAAACATTCAAATGTAAAATAAAACGCAACAGAATTCCTTGCAAAAATAGTTTGTTTGTGAAGTGGTAACCTATATACAGTGTATATGTGTGTGTGGTTGTTTGTGTGGTTGTGTGTGTGTGTGGTTTGTGTGGTTGTATGCGGGGCATCGATGTGTTTGCAGTGTTCCTGACCTGGGTGAACTGCTCAAGTGTGCGTCTGGCCACCAGGATCCAGGATGTTTTCACGGTGGGAAAGCTGGCTGCCCTTGGCCTCATCATAGTGGTCGGACTGGTACAGATCTGCAAAGGTGAGAGCTGCATGCTCACCCTGGATTCAAACGGTTTCCTTTTAGGAATGTTCATTAAGGCACACTGTGGAAAGCCATTATGCAAATGAAAACTAAAAGAAGGATCGCTTACACACCTCAAATGAAATTAGACAGAAATATCACATCAATATTTAGTTTTGAGCCTCCTTTAGCAGATAAAAACAGCTTCTAGTCGCTTCCTATAGCCTTTAATGAGTGTCTGGATTCTGGATGAAGGTATTTTGGAACACAAAAATATTCTTGCAAAACATCTCCAGTTCAGTTTGATTTGATGGCTGCTGAGCATGGACAGCCCGCTTCAAATCACCCCACAGATTTTCAATGATATTCAGGTCTGCGGAATGGGATGGCCATTCCAGAACATTGTACTTGTTCCTCTGCATAAATGCCAGAGTAGATTTTGAGCATTGTTATGGATCGTTGTCTTGTTGAAATATCCAACCTCGGCATTACTTCAAACTTTGTGACTGATTCCTCTACATTATTCTCAAGTATCTTTTGATTTTGAGTGGAATCCATAAGACCCTCAACTTTAACAAGATTCCCAGTACTGGCACTGGCCACACAGCCCCACAGCATGGTGGAACCTCCACCAAATATTACTGTGGGTAGCAAGTGTTTGTCTTAGAACGCTGTGTTTTTTTGCCGCCAGTGGCGGGCCGTGCATTTTAAACCTAGGCCTTGTCAAATGCACGGCCCGCCACTGGCTGTAGCATTACACATACTGTAGTTATCGGATAGCCAAAATCAATGTCCTAGCCAATTAAACAAGAACTAACTCACAACACCCAGTCACAACACTACAAACATGCAAAAATGCCAACAGGAACAATCAGGATTCAACAGACTTCCCCAGAGATTGCAGACAAGCTGCGGATTAAACGCACATCCAGGTTTACCATGCACACTCAAAGACACAGCCCACTAAGACCCCTGAATTTAAGCCACAGACCTTATATATACGATCTGCACATGCATCACACCAGTAGTGATCTAAAACAAGCAGTAATAATTAACAAGTATTAAAAGGCCTGGTGCCAGGATGAAGGGTGTCTGTTTATCTCCCCCTACATGAATACAAATACAGTACATGCACTAAGCCCCGTTAAGAACATTTAAGGCTAGGGACGGGCTGATACCACTTTTTATGGAACGAGTACAAGTACAGAGTATTTCATTTTGGGTACTTGCTGATACGAGTACCGATAGGAGTACTTTTAAGAACTATGCCAAATGTCACATTTATCAAGCTAAAATCTGCTATTTCTTAGATGATGATCAGCCAATTCAAATATAGAAAAGTAAATATTCCTACATATCCAGAAGAACATCATTTACTTTGCAGGTCAAGAATGTGTAATTTATTAGATGTCAATGGTTTACGTCTCCTTCCCTAATTAAATGAGAGAAACAGCGAACGCAATAGACGTTTGTGTTCAAATTTGCCCTAACTAACCATTGCAGAAGTTTTGTGTAAGATGAGAATGTCTGTTTGAAGTGACTTTCTCCAAAACAGGGATAATTACCTAATCATATTGTTCTGTTAAGGTATTTTATTGTTTTCTTATAATCGGTACACAATTAGCTGTACTATCAATGTAATCTATTGAACAAAATATAAATAGGCTACATCGTATTTCTTTTAAGTTATATTTCTTAACGTTAGTATGTCGGAACTCAGAAATACCACTATTTGTTCACCCAGAAGTTTTGCAAACTAGCGACATTTGTCTTTCCTCGCTGAAGTGGCTTTCAGAGGCTAGGTTCGGGGCGTTGCTCATGCCGTTTTCTACAGTTACAGTATGCACCGAATTGCATCCTTCATTCTTTCAAGTACTTAAATGTACTGGTATCGGTATCGGCACATCCCTAGTTAAGGCCCTGCTAGTAAAAATATATAAAAATCCATAAAACTCACCAAAGCTGCTCATTATTTGAAAACGAAGTCCTTTCTCTTTTAAAAAGACTTCTATGACGCGGTTGTACAGCACATCTTTGCGTTAAGTTCCAATAAAAGATCTTGCCCAGTGCTGAGAGTCGATCCTGCCCAGTCCTATATTCGCCACCAAAGCTACTTCTTCACCTCCATCTGCCATTCTGCTAAAAGTAAAAAATCTAACAATCTAAAAATTGAAAGTTTTAAGAAATCAGATAAGGGAGAGCTAAGCTGGGAGAGCTAAGCTAGTTCTTGTTCGGATGGCAAACTTTTTTTACTTTTTTTTTGCAGAACTTTATTGAACTGCCCCTCCTATCAGCAACAGAAACGATGCTGACGTAAGGCTAGGCCTGCAGAAACGCTTTACTTGGTCAAAGAACACAACCAACATGGTAAAGTCGAAATCTGATTGGTTAAAAATATGACAATCAACAACATGGTCCTGATGGGCTTCAAAAGCAGACGGTGTTCACGCGGAATTCTGAAGGCCCTAGTCTACCCGGAGACAACACAGATGAAAAAATCTTATTGGATAAAAGCTTTCATTTATATGAGCTGCGCTAAAAGCAAGGCAACTGAAAAGAACGTACTGTAGCAATGAAATCACCATATAGACTAATTTAAATGAACTTTGTAAAACATATATTATTAAAAAATATATTAAACAAGTACAAAAATACATTTCTTATTCTGATTACATTTGGGCCTGCAGAGAAGGCCTTACACCACTGTTTGCCGCCATGCATAAGGCCCCTTGTTATGACCAAATAACTCCATCTTTGATTCATCAATCCACAGCACCTTCTTCCAAAATGAAGCTGGCTTGTCTAAATGTGCGTTTGCATACCTCAAGCACCTCTGTGGCATGTGTGCAGAAAAGTCTTCTTCTGCTCCACTCTCCCGTACAGCTTCTCCTTGTGCAAAGTGTGCTGAATTGCTGAACGAAGCACAGTGACACCATCTGCAGCAAGATGATGTTGTAGGTCTTTGGAGATGGTCTGTGGGCTGTCAACTTGCAATTGGCCACCTTAAATACCTTTCTCATGATTGGATTCCCCTGTCTATGAAGTTCAAGGTTTAATGAGCTCTGTGTGTTCCAATTAATCAGTGCTAGGTAGTTACAGGTATTCAAAATGATAAGGGTGCCCAAATTTATGCACCTGTATAATTTCGTTTTGATACATATTGCATATTTTCTGTTAATCCAATTAACCTAATTTCACTACAGAAATTTTACTGTGTCCTTCAGTTATTAGATAGATCAAAATGAAATTGCTGATCCAAACACCAAATTATTTATCAAAGAAAATCATGGAAATTGTCAGGGGTGCCTAAAGGTTTACATACGACTGTATATAGCAAGTTCAGAAAGTAAATCTAGATTTCAGATTGCGTTCATCCTTTGTGAATATTCATCATGATCCAGATGCCAAATTTCATTAGTACTTTCATGTAAATGTAATGTTAATGATCACAGACTAGATGCTACAGTAGTTTGTTAATAATCACAGACTAGTTGCTACAGTAGTTTCCTAAAACATGATCACAGGCTAGATGCTAGAGTAGTTTCCTAAACATGGTCACAGACTAGATGCTACAGTAGTTTCCTAAAACATGATCACAGGCTAGATGCTAGAGTAGTTTCCTAAACATGATCCCAGACTAGATGCTATAGTAGTTTCCTAAACATGATCACAGACTAGATGCTAGAGTAGTTTCCTAAAACATGATCACAGGCTAGATGCTAGAGTAGTTTCCTAAACATGGTCACAGACTAGTTGCTACAGTAGTTTCCTAAAACATGATCACAGGCTAGATGCTAGAGTAGTTTCCTAAACATGGTCACAGACTATATGCTACAGTAGTTTCCTAAACATGGTCACAGACTAGTTGCTACAGTAGTTTCCTAAAACATGATCACAGACTAGATGCTAGAGTAGTTTCCTAAAACATGATCACAGGCTAGATGCTAGAGTAGTTTCCTAAACATGGTCACAGACTAGTTGCTACAGTAGTTTCCTAAAACATGATCACAGGCTAGATGCTAGAGTAGTTTCCTAAACATGGTCACAGACTATATGCTACAGTAGTTTCCTAAAACTTGATCACAGACTAGATGCTACAGTAGTTTCCAAAACATGATCACAGACTAGATGCTAGAGTAGTTTCCTAAAACAAGATCACAGACTAGATCCTAGAGTAGTTTCCTTAATATGAACCCAGACAGTGACAGTGAATCCATACCTCTGTAGGTAACTACGAGGGATTGACGCCTCAGGTGGCCTTTGAGTTCAGCAGAATGCCCTCTGTTGGCCAGGTCGCCCTGGCTTTTCTCCAGGCTTCTTTTGCCTTTAGTGGATGGAACTTCCTCAACTATGTCACAGAGGAAGTGGTTGAACCACGACGGTGAGTTTGCATTCTGTTCTATTTGCATTACCATGTGATGCTATGCACTCTGTATCCAGCCTTGCTGTGAAGCTATAATTGTCAGGCAATGCACAATAAAATACTTTAAACTTGTTGAGATATATTAATTACAATATTGATGCTATGATAAAATTTCAGGTCTGCATTATAAAGTGTCTGCCTTCTAAATTCCCCAACAATGCATGTTGATAAACAGAGATGCCACAAGTTAGTGTAATAGATTAGTTTTCTGGGTTCGGCTGAGTTCATAACTTATGGGAAGTTCCTCAGTACGACCCTAATGACTGGGTAAAATAAGTTCTGTAATTTTAGAATGTTTCCCATTTTTCCAATTGAAGGTTTTAGTTATTCATAGATCACTAGTAAGTTATGAACTTCTTCTACCTGGTCAATAGGGTCTTACTGAGAAACTTCCAAAAGTTGTGAACTCAGCCCAACCCAGGAATCTATTACACTAACTTGTGGCATCTCTGTTGATAAGAGACTGGTGATTTTGTACCATTGGAGGCTGGTAAACCTTAATTGAGGACGATGGGCTCAAATTAAAGTCTGGACTGGAGTAAATGGAATAGAGCTAAACACATTAAACCAGTTTGAGATACCATTCCATTTGTTGCGTTCCATGTGGCAGACCTCATCATTAGCATGTGTACAATGTACATGACCTCATCTGTAGTTTATGTATGGTTTAGATCAGTGCTTTTCAAACCACTCCTTGGGGCACCCCAGATGTTCCACAGTTTATATGTAGCCTCTGAACTAGCTCACCGTATTCAATAATCAAGGGCCTGATAAATAGCAGGTAAGTTGAATCAGGTGTGCTAGCTCAGAAAAAGCTCTAATACAGGGAAAGGCTTACGTTCCTCAAGGAGAGTTTTGAAAACCACTGTTTTAGAATACTTCATTTATAGTTTGTTTACAATGTGGATGACCTCATCAGTAGTTTAAATATGATGGGGTTGACTTCATCAGAATTTGTGGACAATGTAGATGACCTCAGTAGTTTGTATATGATGTGGATTACCTCATCAGATGTTTGTATATGATATGGATGACCTCATCAGACGTTTGTATATGATGTGGATGACTTCATCAGAAGTTTGTAGACAGTGTGGATGACCTCATCAGTCGGTAATATGTGGTTTGGATGACTTCATCAGTAGTTTGTGTAATTTGATTAGTTTGGGTATCTGTCAAAGCACTTTGTGACAACTGCTGATGTATAAAGGGCTTATAAATCTGATGTGTACAATATTAATGACCTCATCAGTAGTTTGTGTAAAGTGTTAATTACCTCATCAGGAACCTACCTCGTGCCATATACATCTCCATTCCGTTGGTGACCTTTGTGTACACTCTCACCAACATCGCCTACTTCTCCGCCATGTCACCAGAGGAGCTGCTCTCATCCAACGCTGTGGCTGTTGTGAGTGACGCGGTTTGCTTTGCAACCTGGCAAGCACACTGCCTGGCTTAATGTTTGTGATGTTGTTGATCTTTTATTTTTTCACCTTTACTGAATGTTCAATACGATGCATGCTCACATAGAGATGTTTTCTGACAACTCGTCCTGAATTACTCCACTGCTCTATTAGTCACAAAAACATGATCCAGACGTGGTGTAGTGGGTTAAGCGAGTAGAGAAGTTGAACTAACATACCTTGCCACATTGAGTTAAATCGCAGACATGTGTTTGAAGGAAGCACGTGAGCACCCTTGACTATTCTGCACCTGTTGAAAAGTTGCCAACAAGGCAGGGAATTAGACAAGACCATTTGGGAGGGGAGTAAACTCGGTAAAAACGATGGTCAGTGGTTCGAGCCTGACCATGGGATCTCTGACTTTCCCCGGAACTCCTGCACAAATTGGCATAGTGCTGCCCAGGGTTTGGACGCAATAAGTCAGATTATCTATCCAGTCACGTTGCTCTCCAGCACCTCCTTTTGTGCAGATCAGGCACCTGTAAATTTAATTGCGGAAGTATAGTCAGTGAACATAATCATCCTGTGGATGATCTGACTTCCGTGTTAGATGAGCAGTGCGAAAAAAATTGGCGGCTGGGTGACAGATCTGTCCAAGGAGTTGCGGAACTGCTGACAAGGCAGGGTTAGTGGGAATTTGGAAGGGAGGAAAAATGGGGGAAGGAATAAAATTAAAATAAGATCCAGTGTGAGACTCGTTAGATTCAAGTTGTTGGTGGGAATGTCAAAATGGTGTGTTATATGAAACAAAGTAATCTGCAATGGGATTTTATGTCCATTCAGAGGATAAAGAGAATTACGACTTTTAACAATATCACTTTAACCAAGAGTCTGATTCAGAAAGAGTCTGATTC
>JACXGM010000176.1:76993-89494 GCA_016801145.1 Umbra pygmaea
TGAAAGAGTCTGATTCTGAAAGAGTCTGATTCTGAAAGAGTCTGATTCTGAAAGAGTCTGATTCTGAAAGAGTCTGATTCTGAAAGAGTCTGATTCTGAAAGAGTCTGATTCTGAAAGAGTCTGATTCTGAAAGAGTCTGATTCTGAAAGAGTCTGATTCTGAAAGAGTCTGATTCTGAAAGAGTCTGATTCTGAAAGACTCTGATTCAGACAGAGTCTGATTCAGACAGACTCTGATTCAGACAGAGTCTGATTCAGACAGACTCTGATTCAGACAGAGTCTGATTCAGACAGAGTCTGATTCAGACAGACTCTGATTCAGACAGACTCTGATTCAGACAGACTCTGATTCAGACAGACTCTGATTTAGAATAGTTGCAAGAAATCATAAAAGTCCTTTCTATGAACAATGAATTTTGGCAGCATGGCAAATAGAGATGGCCTTTGATCATGTAGTGAAAAAAATACCCTGAATCCAGCACTTATCCACGGTTTGCTGTGTCTCCTTAATTTGAACCTTCTGGTCCTGCTGCAGACGTTTGGAGAGAAGCTCCTGGGGATGTTCTCGGTCATAATGCCGATCTCCGTAGCGTTGTCCACATTTGGAGGAATCAACGGCTACCTGTTCACCTCCTCAAGGTGAGGACTCAATCCTGGGAAAAATGTTGTCTGGGCTTCAGGAGGATGCAGCCTTTGGATTGTGAAATGCCCCTAGAACTGAAGGGCTTGTATGTTTTTTATTTAAAGAATGATTTTACCATAGAAATGGAATGGATAGAAAGGCCATTCCAATTCAAATTAATGTAGCAGAATGGTCAGAGCGGCAGCCATTTTTATGTGTACCATTCCATTGCAAAGGTCTAGGGGCCTACTTCTGCATTAAACCGATTTGCATGTTGTCACCGTGACAACTAACAAGAATTGCCATTTTGTTGTGTACTAATCAAATGACCACACCAAGCAGTTCAATGGCCTTTCTATCCATTCTATTTCTATGAATTGTACATCCTTCTGTCTAAGTCCTCTATATTTTAATGTTTCGTTCTAGATTGTGCTTCTCTGGAGCGAGAGAGGGGCATCTCCCCAGTCTGCTGGCCATGATCCACTTTAAGCACTGCACCCCCATTCCAGCGCTCCTGTGTTGTGTAAGACACCACTGTTGTTGTACTTCCTGTAGTATTGTTGTGCACTACCTGTAGTATTGCCGTGCACTTCTTGTAGTTTTCTGTACCATGTGAATTGATACATAAAACACATAGTGGTGAACTGAATGCAAAACCACTGAGCAAAGTAATTTGAAAGATGTCTTTCAACATATTGAACACCAGAAAGTATTTTCAACATCTGTTCAGCATATTCTCAACCAAAAAGTCATGTCCTTCGCTCTGTTGAACGTCTCCCCTGACTCTGTCTTGCAGTGTACAGCCACCATAATAATCTTGTGCATCGGAGAGACTCACAACTTGATCAACTATGTGTCTTTCATTAACTACCTGTCCTACGGTGTCACCATCGCAGGCCTCCTGTATTACCGATGGAAGAAGCCAAAACTTTACAGACCAATCAAGGTGTTATTACTTCTGACATACTTTTAGACACTCTTCGTGCAGTGTACCGTAGAAGTGTTTTTATGTAGCAGAATTCCAGTTTTGTTCGTTTGCAAAAGAGATGCACATTTTTCGTCTCATCAGGGATGCCTAGTGGTATGACTGTACCTTCGCTCACTAGAGTTACTGTTAAAAAACTGAACAGATTAGAAGCAGCTACTCTGTCCTCTTCACCAGGTGTAGTATTTGGTAAGACTTGGTAACCTGTTTTCTTCTTTTACCAGGTCAACCTGCTTGTACCTATCAGCTACCTGCTCTTCTGGGCTCTGTTGCTGGGCTTCAGTCTGTACTCTGAGCCTGTGGTGTGTGGTGTGGGCCTGGTTATCATGCTGACTGGAGTGCCAGTGTACTTTCTAGGGGTTCACTGGAGAGGAAAGCCAAAATGTATCTACGACTTTATCGGTGAGTCTCCTCTTCAGTCCTCCAAACCAACTATCGACCTAGAAATCCTGTCTCTTTCTTTGCCCAGTACAATATCAGAATGTCTGTAAGGAGACATATGGTATCCAATTTATCCCAGCCCTACAAATAATAACTGTCAAAGCATCTTTGATTTCAGTAGACCCAGATACTAATGGGTGAATAATTAAGGGAAAATCCTATGATGTGAATCACATGCTATGGCTTTCATTGTCACCAAATCTCAACCCAATTGAACACCTACAGTATGGGAGATTTTGGACTGACGTGTTAGACAGCGCTTTCCACCATCATCCAAACACCAAATAAGGGAATATTTTTTGTAATAATTATGTTCCGTCCCTCCATCAGAGTTCCAGAAACACATAGAAATCATGCCAACGTACATTGAAACTGTTCTGGTGGCTCGTGGTGGACCAACACCTTACTGATATATATATTTTCATCTTCCTCCCCATCCTATTGGTCTTGTCAAATTCCCACTAACCCTGCCTTGTCGGCAGCTCCGCAACTCCTTGGACAGATCTGTGGGATGACGAGGGGCGCACACATGGTTCATCCAACCACATGTCGCCCAGTCCACTATTCTTTTCGCACTGCTCATCCAACACGGAAGCCTTTAGTCGGATCATGTGTGGGATGATTACGTTCACCAACTATACTTCTGTGATTTAATTTAAAGGCGCCGATCTGCAAACAAAGAGTTGCTGGAGATTGATGTGGCAGTATAGATAATCTGATTTATCTAACCCCAAATCCTGGGCAGCGCTATTCCAATTTGCGCTGCTTCGTGTGGGAGGTCCGGGGAAAGTCAGGGAGACAGGCATGTAGTGGGAGACAGAGAGTAAGACAGTGGCCGAGTTGGGGCTCGAACCGCTGTCATCAGGACACAAGAACCAGAGTCGGGAGCTTAGATCACTGTACTAACTCTGGCACGATTTTTCCCTTAATTTGTCACCTCTTTGTATATGGAATTTAAATGAATCATTTTTGGTCTGGTTAACACTGTTTTGTTTTCTCTCAGAGTCAGCCACGTTTGTGGCACAGAGGCTGTGTTTCGTGGTCTTCCCCCAATTCGACCCCACCGAGATCAGTCCGATAGAAGAATGGCCCAACAAACCTTCTGACAATCTGTCAAGGAATTCCTAAATATTTTTTTCCTTTAGAAGTATTTTTGTTTAGGAATATTCTGTCACTACATAAGTACAGATACAGGGAGCCCCTGCACTTGTCTCTGACCATCTGAGGCCCATAATCCACACACTTCTTTACAGCTATGTGGAACTGCCTGCGCTTTGATGCATGGGCCATTTGAATATTTCTTTCCTTTTTATACTGTGACATCATTACAGTACAACAAGCTAATACCAACAGTATCACATTTTAAAAACAGAGTACATATGCCCTAAGGAACTATTTGTGCCTTTTCTGCAACTTTTCATAATTGGCAGTGTTTTGGTTTCTATTTACCTGAGATCGTACAGTGTATGACCGTGCCTTAATGGGAATAAATGTGTAAACTATTAACGTTAGCAATTAATATACTTTGTAATTTCCTTTGCTTTGTGTGTTATTAGAAAATGAAAAGCAGTGTTGTGTTCATTAATGCTTTTAAACTGCTTTGTTAATTTGCCTCATTACTATATTGGATCTGAAAACATATTCAAAATGGAATATTAATAGAATTGAATTTGAAACAAAATCAGAACATATTTTTTTGGTCATTTTTTGGAAAACATATTTTTAGCAAGAAGCAGACAGAATTGTATCCAGTATGTATTGTGATTTCTATACTACTAATTCAAAAAAGGATATAGTTCATAATGAAAGGTCTACTTTGCGCTTTATATAGTTTAACTGCTAACATTAATCTATTTTATTTGTATAAAAGACAATGTCAAATTTTTTAAACGCATACAAAATGTCTGGTCACTGCAAACTAAAGACCCCAAACTCTATACCAGTATTAAATGATAGCACAAAATGCTTGTTGCACTTTTCTAATCCTCGTTTTTAAACTAGGATTGTATTTTAATTTTGATTTGTCTACCACACTAAAAACTAAATGTTCTTTTGTGTGCTAGAACTCTGACAGAAATACACAAAAAGCTTTTTCTTTTCCAGTGGAGTACTGTACTGCCTGCCATTCAATAGAGCACTTTAACCATCATGTGTTTGTCATATGGCTTGGCCTGTGACATGAGGTAAGAAAATAGAAATTATGACATGTTGTATTTCTGAAAAGAACATACATTTTACTGAGCTTATAAAAAATATAGACTAGTTAATGTATTGTGCAAGATAGATACAAAGTTTGATATCACAACTTTCTCAACAAAAATGTTGCATGTGAAGAACCAGATAATGACGTAGGATTAGAATACTTTAATACGTCTTGAGTTCTCTCTTGTTCCAACTTCAGTAAAGCAAGTCAGGTAAAACAAAGCACAGAATGCATTACTACTTTATATCCAGTTGAGTTATGATTTCTAGAGCAGTCTTGAAATGAATATATATTACACTGTAAATTATTTGTAAAGCATCAGGTGTTTACAATGCGTTCAGTACATGGACTGTTAACTGGAATGTATTTTAGTGCACATTTTTGTAAATCCGGAAATAACAATAATAGCAAAATAAATAAAATGAATCAGAAATTAATAGTTTCATGTTTTGCCTGCTTTGTGTCCATCCCTATATTAACGCTATGTATTCTTGTGTCTCTACAATGGTATCATTGGAACCTACCAATCTGTTTTTTGATTATTCTATAGTTGAAATGTTACCAGTTCACACATTGTTTATGACCTCCAATGGTCCTCTGGCTGTGATCATATCTGTATTTATGTTCTTTTAGATTCCAGTACCTCCTCCAATGTTATAGAGCATGTTATACACAGAGAGAGGACACACATTTAACATATTTTCCAAAAGGGCAGATTACACAGGATTAGATTTTTGGACAATAGGGACAACTGCCTCATGCTGGCCCTCCAGACCCACTTCCAGCAGCATCTTTCTGCAGTCCAGGACCAACAAAGCATAGCTTTAGAGGGAAGCCAGTCGTGCGATACTGTGGGATGCATTGTGCTATACTAATAGTTAACAGGCCTTTTTCACAGCTAACATTCTGTTGTTGAAGATGGGTAAACCGATTTCGGGTCTGTAGTAATAGCTTCGGCAATGGATGTTGAACAAAATTATTTCCATTTCTATAAGGTTCCCGAACATTTGTACGGGCTATCTGGTACAAATAATAGATGTCGAGTCCATAAAAATAAAATAAAATAAGTTGAGGTTTATGATTAGTCTTAGTTCATTTAACATGTTACGGATAGTCTGTAATGCATTTACACGTAACCACATTTCCTACCATCATAAATAAAACGAGTCACTATCATTATTGGCTGAATGATAATGTAGCATTTACCGGGAGGAGTTGGGTAGCTGTTTTTTTATATTAGCATTGGCTGTAGTGCAGAAGCGTACTGTAGCAGCCTGGTGATGCATGTCTCTGACACTGACCCCACGCCGAGCCCTTGTGCTTCAAAATGCAGCCCTGTGTCGGTGATTGGAAAATATTCCAACGATACCACGAAGGTAAAACTCCAGTTTTTAAATGCTAAATTAATGTTACAGGAGGAAACTGAAGTCATCAGGGTTTACATGTTGCCCACATTTTTGCTGATGGGAAGTCGTGGAATGACATGAAGGGATGTTTGTTTTATTTTTATAACAACACGGAGGCACATTACAGGCAATTTTGCCCTCGATGCATTATACTTTAGCCCAGTGTACACAATACGAACTTATAACGCTAATAGCGCAACGGATATAAGTTCACCCATCAATGACACCTTCCGTTACTAGGAATGCGGAAGTGTAAAAGGCCTACTTCCAGCTTTAAAGAAACCATTGAAAGAAACCCGAAATTGGGCCATGGAAACATACATACTAAGTATCAGACATAATTTGAAATGTTAATGTTATTCAGCACAATTGTTAATATTCTTCATTATTTTAATAACCACATAAATGCTACCCTATGCAGTATATTTTTCAAACTCACCGACATTTTCAAAATTAGAATTTTCTCTTTGCCATTCGTCCATGCATTTGTTTCTTAGATTAAACTATTGTTATGCCTTCCTGTCCAGCTGCTTAGATTCTACTATTAGAAGCCTAAAACTTGTATGGGACACTATAAAAGGTACAAAACAGTATAATTAATGTGCTATTTTGAACGGTAGTGGATGTTCTATGCACCGTATTTCTATACCAATGCGGCACGGTTTGATGACGTAAAGCTTGAAACAGGAAGTAGATATGGAATCAACATGCGTCTATCATGTGTCAACCCTTCAAAATAAACGAGCACTTTAAGTTCATTTATGTAAATGACGGTGAGTTATTTTAACTCTGTATTAAAAAACGATTATAGCAGTACCCATCAGTTCGCTTTTGATTGTGCTGTAGTGGTGTAGAGGACTCACGGTGGCATGCTCCATGCCTTTAGATTCTGTAGCAGTACGTTTGCTGTTTAATCCTAACAACACTGGTGGCATTCAGAGTCTAAGACACAGTTCCAAACTAGAGGTCAGTTTTACTGTTCTAGTTGCCCGATTTAAAGAAGCATCTTAAGGTTTTGTGGAATATTTCCAATGTGACACTCCGGGTGTGATGTGACACTGAGCCATGGTATTGACCAAATACTACATGCCCATGTCCCTACTTGCTTAATTGAATTAATATGATTAAATCATAACGTTAGAGACATCAAGGATCACATAATTTATATTACATATATTATTTATATTATATATAAATGGGTTATCCTGGCACCAAGATGCCGGTTTTCATGCTGACTCCTTGTTGTTGGTTATCAGTCTTGTAACAAGGAGTCATCTGTAGGCACCGTGCAGTTTGCTTTGTTGGTCCTTGATGGCATGCAGTACTTTCCATGTATCTAACAAGGTGGAGTTGTTGAACATAGAGTCACGTTTGAATCTTTCCTTTTTGCATCTTTATTGGATATAATGACCTTGTATTTTAATACACTGTATGCGTCAAGTACCACTGTGTTGTTTGGGGTGCTCTCATTACATTTAATTTCAATGTATTTGATATGTTCATATTGATGTTTTAGTGGTACAATATCATCCACACATTTCTTGGGTGATTGCTGGTGTTTTTTCCATAGTGGAGTTGTTGTCCTTGGTGAATTAATGTCTGAACATTTGTAAGTAGTGTTGTAGCATAGTCTTGAATGTGAATGTCTTGTCCTTGTGGTGGATATTAAAGATCAGCAATATAGAACCAATGAAGTTAGTTCAGGTAAGACCGAGAGACTCAAATTCTCTGTTCCAGAATCATATTTATTAACGTATGCAAACACGAAGAGTGATTAACAGTCGAATGTATAAGTAAGCTCTGAGGAACATACAGACACAAACCTTTATATTAGACATTAGGGGTGAGTTAAAAGGCTGGACAGCTATCTTCTTTGAACAGCCCACATTCCTAAACTCTTCCCAGTTACATCTGTGTTGCTTCAGCCCCCTTTCTGTCGTCAACTGTCTGTTCCCTCTCTGATAAATAATTTACAAACTTTAATCTGCACCTCCGTTCTGCCTCCACCTTAATGGTATTGCGACCCCCACTATAGTTTACACAGACTCAGCTGGTCATTCAGTACCTTACTATTTGTTTTGACATGATTCTACCCAAATGACTATCCTTACTAATACATGTTAACAATATAACACAGAAATCAAAATTTTATCAACATCCTCCTACTTGTAGGCCGCAAGGATCAACAGGGAGTCTACGATTCTGAATGTTTTTTCTTTCCCATTGAACCAGGCGAACAAAGAAAACATGAGTGCCGAAACAGTCGGCAGACTGTGTTTCCGTAGTATAAATGCCCTGGCTCCTATGGTGCGTGTTGGCACCTTACCAATGAGACTGCTGGCACTGGATTATGGTGCTGACATAGTGTACTCTGAGGTGAGTCACTGGATAATGGTGCTGACATAGTGTACACTGAGGTGAGTCACTGGATAATGGTGCTGACATAGTGTACTCTGAGGTGAGTCACTGGATAATGGTGCTGACATCATGTATTCTGAGGTGAGTCACTGGATAATGGTGCTGACATCATGTATTCTGAGGTGAGTCACTGGATAATGGTGCTGACATCATGTATTCTGAGGTGAGTCACTGGATAATGGTGCTGACATCATGTATTCTGAGGTGAGTCACTGGATAATGGTGCTGACATCATGTATTCTGAGGTGAGTCACTGGATAATGGTGCTGACATAGTGTACTCTGAGGTGAGTCACTGGGTTATGGTGCTGACATAGTATACTCAGAGGTGAGTCAGCCAGAGCTGTGCTTCCTGATACAGTATAACATCTTGTATCTCTTGGACTGTAAACAGTCAACATTTGTCTTTCATTCCAGTTAAATTATTTGTGTATGTTTTGCAGGAGCTTATTGATATCAAAATGGCTCAGTGTCAGAGAGTTGTTAATGGTAGGTTTCTCTCACCTACTGTCCTTCGTCTTTGACAACTGTTGCAACAGTCGCAGTTCCTGAGTGAGATGTTTAATTGTGTGTGTGTTTTTTTTGCAGAGGTCTTGGGGACAGTGGATTTTGTTGCTCCTGATGAGAGAGTAATGTTCAGGACCTGCAAAAAGGAAACTGAGCGTGTTGTCTTACAAATGGTAGGCTCTACACAATAGCCTTCACTTTGCAAGGTGTTTTTGTAGAGGAATTTGGAGGGGTTGCATTCAAAAGCCATGTTTTACTATAGACAGAACTCATGTACTTGTGTAATGTAAAAGAGGTTACTAAACTAATCCCATACTGGACATAGAAGTGGTTTTGTTGTTAACAGGAAATTATTAACTCCTTCAACTGAAATTCCCAGTTCTGCAAATGTTCTACTATCATAAAATCGCAGAACTAAACATTTTATTGAGTAAAGAGGAACATTACAAATAAAAATGACAGGGAGTCCGCATGGCATAGTTGGCTAAGTCGCTGCATTGCAGGACAGTCTACGTCATGATGGTCATGGGTTGAAGCCTGACTTTGTCTGACTTTCCCCGGGCTCTTGCATAAGGCAGCGCAAATTGGCATAGCGCTGCCCGGGATTTGGGTTAGATAACTCAGATTATTTATCCTGCCACGTCGCTCTTCACCGACTCCTTGTGTTCAGATCGGGCGCCTGTAAATTCAATTGCGGAAGTATAGTCGGTGAACATAATCATCCCGTGCATGATCCGACTAAAGGCTTCCGTGTTGGGGGAACAGTGCGAAAATAATCGGGCTACATGTGTTTGGATGAACCATGTGCCCATCCTCTCGTCTTCCCACAGATCTGCCCAAGGAGTTGGCAAAGCAAGGCAGGGTTAGTGGGAATTAGGAAGGGAGGTGAAAATTCACAAAAAAGTAAATAAAATGAAAATATATATATTATAACATTTGTAAGGCTGCCCAAGGGTGATCTTAATTGTTGGCCCATGGGTGTCAGAAGTGAACTTCCTCTGTGGCCAGGTTCTGGTTCAGTAAACAACTCATCTGTCTTGTCTGAAATGCAGGGAACTGCCGACCCAGAAAGAGCACTAATTGTGGCGCGGCTTGTGTGAGTGTTGAACACTTATGATTCTATTGTACATTTCATCTTTCTGTTCCAGTTACGTAAATGAAGACATTTTTACGAATTATTCATCAGCAATTAAGTTTGAGAGTCAATACAATTTATTGTTTCTCACCAGTGAAAAATATTTATTTCCACTCGCTCAACACATCATTGTCTTCTATGTTCCTTTTTGTACTGTGTAGGGAGAATGATGTGGCGGCAATTGACGTAAACATGGGCTGTCCGAAAGAATACTCGACTAAGGTCTGTAGTAGTAGTGAGTGACAGTCATGTAAACAAACAGTCATGTAAACAAACAGTCATGTAAACAAACAGTCATGTAAACAAACAGTCATGTAAACAAACAGTCATGTAAACAAACAGTCATGTTAACAATGAGGTGATTGTTACTTCACTTTTCCTTTCTCTGTATGTTCTGCAGGGTGGTATGGGAGCTGCTCTTCTCGCAAACCCGGATCAAATCGAAGCAGTTTGTAGCCTTCCTCTTCCTCCCAGTGAGATCGTATCAAATTGCAATCATTTTTTTATAGGACTGGTGATTCAAATGTTTTATTTCCCATTTTTTTAGATACTTAGAACACTTGTAAAAGGGGTGTCCAAACCAGTGACATGTAAAATCAGACTCTTGCCTACAGTAAGTTTGAAATGTTAATGTCTATTTTACAGCAGATTCACAGATGTGAGCTTCATCACATTTTAAACATTACGTCCAACTTTAAAATAGTTTTTATACCTTTCCTACTTACATTTATTACCAATCATACGTTACAGTTCTTTTAGTTTCAGGGTCAGAAAAGGGGATGATTGACGGTTGTGTTTGTTCGTTTTGATTTTTCAGTTGGAAGATACTGTTGGTCTCGTCAAGAGAATTGAGAAGACTGGTGTTTCTGCCATTGCCGTGCATGGCAGGTAATGCCCTTTATTGTTTTACATGAATGTATATCTGATTTTAGGTTATGCATACACACTCATGCATTTACTGTGTTATAGACACCCATGCTTATTTACGGAGGATTTGGTCTGCTTTGCATATCTGCATTTTATTTGATCACCTCTTCCTCAGGTTAAAGGATGAAAGACCCAGACACCCTGTTCACTGTGACTTCATCCGGGCCGTAGCGTCGGCTGTGTCCATTCCTGTCATCGCTAAGTGAGTGTGTCCCAGTGGTGTAAACACAGATACAGTGAAAGTATTCAGCCCCCTTGAACTTTTCAACCTTTTGCCACATTTCAGGCTTCAAACATAACGATATGAAACTGTAATTTTTTGTGAAGAATCAACAACAAGTGGGACACAATCATGAAGTGGAACGAAATTTCATGGATTTTTCAAACTTTTTTAACAAATAAAAAACTGAAAAATTGGTCGTGCAAAGTTAAGTTAATACTTTGTAGCGCCACCTTTTGCTGTGATTACAGCTGTAAGTCGCTTGGGGTATGTCTCTATCAGTTTTGCACATCGAGAGACTGAAATTTTTGCCCATTCCTCCTTGCAAAACAGCTCGAGGTCAGTGAGGTTGGATTGAGAGCGTTTGTAAACAGCAGTTTTCAGTTCTTTCCACAGATTCTCGATTGGATTCAGGTCTTCTTCCACATGTTTGGTGTGTCTCCCAGGTGGCTTGTGGCAAACTTTACACTACACTTTTATGGATATCTTTCAGAAATGTCTTTCTTCTTGCCACTCTTCCATAATGGCCAGATTTGTGCAGTATACGAATGATTGTTGTCCTATGGACAGACTCGCCCACCTCAGCTGTAGAGCTCTGCAGTTTATCCAGAGTGATCATGGGCCTCTTGGCTGCATCTCTGATCAGTCTTCTCCTTGTTTGAGCTGAAAGTTTAGAGGGACGGCTGGGTCTTGGTAGATTTGCAGTGGTCTGATACTTCTTCCATTTCAATATTATCGCTTGCACAATGCTCCTTGGGATGTTTAAGCTTGGGAAATCTTTCTGTTTCCAAATCTGTCTTTGAACTTCTCCACAACAGTATCTCGGACCTGCCTGGTGTGTTCCTTGTTCTTCATGATGCTCTCTGTGCTTTCAACTGACCTCTGAGACTATCACAGAGCAGGTGCATTTATACGGAGACTTGATTACACACAGGTGGATTATATTTATCATCATTAGTCATTTAGGTCAACATTGGATCTTTCAGAGATCCTCACTGAACTTCTGGAGAGAGTTGCTGCACTGAAATTAAAGGGGCTGAATAATTTTGCTCGCCCAATTTGTCAGTTTTTATTTTGTTAAATTATATCCAATAAATTTCGTTCCGCTTCATGATTGTGTCCCACTTGTTGTTGCTTCTTCACAAAAAATTACAGTTTTATATCTTTTATGTTTGAAGCCTGAGATGTGGCAAAAGGTTGAAATGTTCATGGGGGCCGAATACGTTTGCAAGGCACTGTACATCTCTGGGGATGTGACAGACTGTCCAAAATCTCTTCAAGGTTTCCAACACTTTTGCTTTTGTTCCACACTACTATCTTAACATGACATTTTGCCTTCCCGTCATGACATTGGCTGTAGTGTTACTTTGCCCTCACATTATCATTGTATGCTGTGAAATTAATTTCTGAATTAAGGATCTTTTACTTGTCTTTTGTAGTGGAGGTTCTTTGGACCTGGTCAAAGCCTACGCTGACATTGAGGATTTCCGGAAGGCCGCTGGAGCATCCTCTGTGATGGTTGCCCGGGCAGCGATGTGGAACCCGTCAGTGTTCCGCAGTCAGGGACTGGTATCTGTGGAAGTAGTCATGCAGGAGTACCTGAAATATGTGAGTCCACATAAAAATATTAAAATGACA
>JACXGM010000177.1:7141-89203 GCA_016801145.1 Umbra pygmaea
ACACACACACACACACACACACACACACACACACACACACACACACACACACACACACACACACACACACACACACACACACACACACACACACACACACACACACACGTTAATGTGGATGATAGAGTACTTCTCACTTTGGCAGGCATTATAACATGTCGACATCGGCACGGGGCTAAAGGGTTAGCTCTGCAGCAGCCAAGAAATTAGCCAGTAGCTTGTACAAACCTTCCAGCCAAAATCTGCCACAATGGGTACAGCCACAATATGAATTTCAACAAGTAATCTAGGACTATGTCTGTGGCCAGGCAGCCACTGAGGGAAATGGATGAAAAGCAGTCACCTATTGACATTGGGTAATCAAAGGTAACCAACTGTACAACAAAAAGTAAATAGGTACCGGTAAGGATTCGTTCTAGGGCTGCACGATGCTCTGTAAACAGAAAAGCAGTACACATTTTTTATAAAACAGCAGCTTTACACCAACCCCCGATTGGTTTGGAAAAATATAACTGAAAATATATATTTTTTATAATAGAACTTAAGCATTTGTTCACAAACTTTTTTTTGCCAACGTGCCAAAGTAAAACAGTGTTGGTCATCATCATAATCATGGGTAAGCAAATGCGACGGCGTGTAATTGCAAAATATCTTTACGATATGAAACGTTATGAAACGTTATTGCGTTTGTTATTTCTTTCTGTAGTTGACAGCCTTTCTGGTAACGTGTCACACTGGCAAAGGCATCGCAAATAGTGTTTTGTTTTGATTGACATCCGAGATAAGATTTTGTACTCGTCGTAAAGAGCTTTGTGGTGCCGTGTTAAGTGATCAGACAAATGGGTGATTTTTCCTTGTTTTGTTGCCACAACTTTATAACACTCCTGACAAAGTACCGTTTTTTTGTCAACATCCTATTTTTTGTAGCCGAAATAGTCCCAAAGATTTTGAAATTATTTTTGGTACGAAACCATCCTTTTTTACCTGCGTAATGCGTATCCTCTTCGTCGTTCATCTTTCGCTAGTACAGGTCTGCCAAGGACAGAGAATGTTGGCTGTGAGCAGCGGCACAACAACCAATCACAGCGAACCAATCACTGTGCAGGCATGCGGAGCGTGAATGTCATCCCAGCAACAAACCATACAACAAACTCGTGTAAACTGTGGTGCTACCTATACTGTCATTGGGTGCTACCCTTCTTCACATCGCATGTTCTGGCGATGTGACTATTGCACATGCGCACATTGCGATGTCGATGCTAAAACACAACATCGTTCAGCCCTAATTCGTTCCATTTCAATTGTCATCTGTCAAGGCACAAGTCATTGGGAGAGACTCAAAATATACATCACTGAATTCCAACACACATTCACCTCCGGCATACGTTACATTCCTTCATCAGTGCTACCTTTTCCTCCTGTTCCTCAAGCGGCAAACAGGGGAGACGGGAGCACACCCAAAGAATGGCAAAGAGGAAAAAACAGGAAACAGCTGTTCTGGGTGGCACCAGAGAGGGCCATGTTAGACCTCAGGGGCAAAGAATCTCATTATGGCCGTTTCAGGACCCTGCCTCTTAAAGCACTATGCACCCGTAGAATGCACAACTGTGAAGTGTGATTCAAGTGTTATTCGTCACTCCAGAGAACACCTTTCCACTGCTACAGGGTCCAGTGACTGTGTGCTTTACACTGACTGGTGGCAAAGGTGGTATCCTATGAGAGTGCCTCATTTACAGTCACTGAGCTCCTCAGGATGACTCCTCTGTCGCGAAATACATGCAAACTTAAGCAAAGCGGTACAGAGGCCTCTCTCAGCACAGACACTGTCAAATGCCACTGGGTAGATTTGAAGCCTAATGGTATTTTCCCACTGTTTAGAGAAATTAGTGACCGAAAGGGTTACATCGATCATCAATTGTACAACCTAATTATACTGGGTTCTGCACAGTCACAGGAAGCCTGCGAGCTGGCATTTTACTTGTCTTGGGAAATTAAGGTTACAGAACTTTATGAACTGAGGACACTAAAGAGACCTTTCTACTGACTCTGGAAAAACACCAAAGTGTGAACGTTCGTTAGGCATGCTGCAAGGATGCATGAGGATGGCAGATGTGGCCAGGGCAATAAATTGCAATGTCCATACAGTGAGACGCCGAAGACCGCACTGTACAGGGAGACGGGCAGGACAGCCGATCGTCCTCGCAGTGGCAGACCACGTAACAACACCTGCGCTGGATCAGTACATCAGAACATTACACCTGGGGGACAGGTACAGGATGGCAACTGCCTGAGTTTCACCAGGAACACACAATCCCTCCATCAGTGCTCAGACTGTCCGCAATAGGCTGAGGGAGGCTGGACTGAGGGCTCATAGGACTGTTGTAAGGCAGGTTCTCTCCAGACATCACCGGCAACAACGTGATTATGGGCGCAAACCCTTCACTGACAAGTTGCAGTTCTCTTTCACCAGGGGTGATGGTCGTGCTGGCATTTATCATTGAAGGATTGAGCGTTACACCGTGGCTAGAATCTGGAGCAGGACCGGTTTAGAGGTGGAAAGTCCGCCATGGTCTGAGGCGGTGTGTCACAGCGTCATCGGAATGAGCTTGTTGTCATTGCAGGCAATCTCAAAGCTGTGCGTTACAGGGAAGACATCCTCCCTAATGTGGTACCTTTCCTGCAGGCTTGTTCCCCTTTAACTTCAAGAATTAGCTTGCGCTGCTTGATTGTAAATCAACTACAGAAATACTTCTACTGTGATATTACCAGTTGGCCATCAGAAACATAGTATATTAAGGGGAAATTATTGCCACCTATTTCCAAGGGCCAATAGATTAGATCAGCTTGTCGCCCGGCATGCCAGCTTACGAACAACTCATGCTAAGTTGTTTGGACCTTCACATCAGTTGAGTTTGGTTTGTTCCTTGTTTGATATAAAACTTGTGAGTTCAATGCAATGTGGTACTTACTGTTGTGTGTCGAGTTGTCCTGGTCCCAGGCCTCCACGATTAGGGTGTACGACCGCTAAACACACAAGAGGAAGAAAGTCAGTCAAAATGCAAATAAAGAACAATTTACAGAAGTGTTTTCAGCAAATAGCCATTGCATTGCTGTTTAGTGTTTCTACATTGAGAGTTACATGAGGTCTGGTATGTCAGAAATGCCTTTGATTTGATAAACAATAGCAGTGTGTACACATTCACTTCCTCTCATCTGCTCTACTGTATCTTGGAGCAAGCAAACTGTTTAGATTTTTTTTGTGTGATATTCCCCCCCCCCCCATTTTTCTCCCCTCACCATTCCTACTGACCCTGCCTTGTCGGCAGCTCCGCATCTCCATCCAACCACATGTGGTCGAGCCGCGGATTCTATTCGCACCGCTCAACCAACACGAAAGCCTTTAGTCAGATCATGTACGGGATGGTTACTCTCACCAACTATACTTCTGTGATTGATTTTACAGGTGCCCGATCTGCACACAAGGAGTCGCTGGATAGCAACTTGGCATGGTTGATGACTTCGCGTATCATCCAAAATCCTGGGCAGCGGTATGCCAATTTGTGCTGCCTTGTTCTGGAGGTCTGGAGGAAAGTCTGAACCTAGGAGCGAGCAAATTGTACTTGGTAGAATATTGGAGAATACTTAATGTACATTATGTACTACTCAGGTGCTGATACTAGCTGACTACAGATGATGCCAAGGGCATTTGTTAATATTAACTGAAATTGACATTCAAAATATTTTAACATTTTTCAGTATATCAATATGCACAGAACTCTAGTAGCAAAATATCACAAAGACTATTTGATATGATGTTCATAAGAAAGAAATGAAATGCTCATGTAAATGTAACAATGTCATTAGGCATAACAGGCAACAGATGGAACATGGAGAGCAGATCTGGGGACTGAGACTGGCTGAGAAAGGGAGTCCCAGGTAAGTTTGAGTGTTTGGCAAAATTCTGAAAGGGTCACTTTAAACTTGTAAAATAGAGACATACTTGTACAATGCCATGGATATCTCTACCCAACTTAAACTGGTCACTGAGCAAAGATTTGTTTAAGGCAATGGTGTTTCTGTTTGTAAATACAAATACCTGCATTCAAATTGGACTGATAATGAACACAGTTATAACTATTATTATAATTATTATTGAACATTTTAACATTTAAAGTTGGGAGAACCGTTCAGTTAACTTTTTTACAGTCAATTTTACAGCAGTAGTATCTATAGTGTGTCAATAAACATTTTACTGGCCACTTCAATAGGTACACCATGCGAACACCTGGTTAGACCCATTATTGCCATCAGAACTGCCCTAATCCTTTGTGGCATAGATTCAACAAGGCGCTGGAAACATTCCTCAGAGAAAACATACAGTAAGTACAGGGACATGCCTGGAGCAAGATATGGTAAACTGCCTTGATCAGGGCCAAAACAAACTTTGGTCCAATCAGGAATGGAATGGCAAAAAAACTGATGCCACTACTTATCCATGTTCATCAACATAAGCTAGTCAGTTGCTACTAAAACTAGTAAACAAATGTGCTTACAGCTTTTGACCTCAGAACAGTAGCTAAATATAATGTGACATTTTCAAAAGACACACCACACACACACCCACAATTTGTTTTGGGGGGGTAATTTAATTGGACAAAATTCAGGTAAATCCTAGCCTGCTTTCCTTTGTTTGCTACAGAAGAAAAAATACCATGCAGCTAAACAATGTACTTGGAGGAATAAAACTCCAGGTCTGAATCTGAAAATAATTATGGACATTTGAGCCCAGGCTCTGCCCACACATGCCAGGTTCAGGCCCTAAAACATCCTGATGGTTCCTGCCAAACTTCTGCATGAAGCCAAAATATGAAATAGGTTTCTGTTAACTGTTCCTCTTGCTCAGTCCCCTGTCCATCCCTTCACCACAGTGCATCTGCTCTATGGGCTCTGCATGAGTATCCATAGCAACGGTTCCACTTGGTTGCTCACCAAGCGAGTGAGACCCATAACAGAGCAGTTAATAGCTACAAAACTCTGATATTTTCTTTCAGAATATCTCCTGTGAACGGAGGCAATGTCCTGGATTTATATTGTCTGTCATTGCAGATGACCAATCATTGAAAATTATTCATTTAATTAAATACCCCCCCCCAACTCCAAAAGGTGTTACACGGTTCTGCATGTTGGTCACAAGACAACGAGGTTGACTGAGTTTAAAATATTTGTACATCTTACATGTCCAAGCAGGAATAGATAATGAAGATATGCTCAAGTGCCTGGCCTACACCGGTGAAACGCATTACTTGTGGGTAGGACACATTTCTTGGGTTGCTGTTATTTGTGTGAATAAATGCTGGGCCATTCCACGCAAACTGACTAATTGCCTAATGAAATGGAAAATTGACACAGATTTGGTATATGCAGTCAATGAGTGTTATTATATTTTTTAAGTAGGGCACTGACTTCTGTGTTGTGGTGAACGCAGAGACAATAGCGGGACCCACAAAATTCAACAAAATGAAAAAGTATTAGGATTTTTATATAATCTGAATATAGTCCAGTATTAAGTGTCACCACATTTCTCCTAATATAAAATGCAGTTAAAATGGAAGTTAATTTGTGCTCTATATAGAGACACAGTGTGTTTGTCTGCTGAACTAGGACAGCATGCACCTCCATCATATCATTCAAACGTCGCAATGCACTTGATAGGTAATGGCTCTCATCAACGGTATTTACTGCAATACTTGTTTCTTTTCATATTACTCACTTATCCTAATGCATATTAATGGGTGTAGGCTACTATTTAAAGGGGAACAATAACAAGTATCTATAATTTGTCTATGTACCTAAATCGTCTGAAGTCATTTAACTGTCTCACTTATCAGGCAGCTCTCACTCAGTGTCCACACAACTGCATTTGATAAAATTTTGTAAAATAATAATAATTATAAATATTGCTATTTGTCATGGTTCCTCTGAGTTCATTTCTGAGAAAATGTCACTTTGTCTACTCGTTTAGTTTTCATATTGGTTAGCCTCTTCAGTTATTCTGTAATTCAGTGTCTTGCCTGGTGATTGTATTTTAAAGGGAGTCCCATCAGTCCCATGATTTAATACTTTGTAGAGGCATATTTTGCTTTAATTTCAGCCATCAGTCTGTTTGGATAGGTCTCTATTAGCATTGCACTTCTAAATTTGAGAAATATTTGCCCATTGTTCCTTGCAGAACTGTTTAATTTCAGTCTGGCGATTGACTGCGGTCTTCAAGTCCATCCACAGATGTTCAGTAGAATTTAGGCTTTGACTTCGCTACTCAAGAAAATTCACCTTCCTATCCTTAAGCCACTCTGTAGTTTTTTTGGCGGTGTGTTTAGGGTCTTGTCAAGGTGAACCACCTGCCCATCTTCAGCTGTCTGGCAGAGGGCTGCAGGTTTTCCTCAAGAATGTGGGTATACTTGGCAGCGTCTAATTTCCCTTCAATCCTGACCAATTGCCCAAAACCCGCTGAAGAGCAACACCCCCACAACATAATGTTGCCACCACCATGCCAAACATAACACTTGCAGCTCAGTCTATGAAGTTCAACCTTGGTCTCATCTGACCATAAAACATTTTGCCACATGGAATTAGAATCTTCCAAGTGCTTTTTGCCAAATGCAAAATGGTACTTCGTGCGGTCCTTTTTCAGAAGAGGATTCTTACTTGCCACCCTGCCATACAGGCCAGTTTAGTGGTAAGCTTGTGAGATTGGTTTGTCTGTGCATGTGACAACAATCTCAGCCTTAAGGACTTGTTAGTCCTTCAAAGTTGCCATTGGCATCATGGTAGCTTCCTTGATCAATGTCCTCCCCACTCAGTCATTCAGTTTGGAGGTACAACCTAATATAGGGAAGGTGTTGGTGGTGCTATATGCTTTCCACTAATTATGAATGCTCTGAACAATACTCAGTGGGATAGTTCAAACCTTTGAGATATTTTTGTATCCTTCTCCTAACTTTCCTCAACTTTGTCTGGAGTTGTAATCAAAATCACTACAATTGATGTCAAGTGGAGGGCAATTAGCATGGTGTTTGATTTGGGAATTGACTGGTTGTACCCTTCTAGTAACCATTATAAACTTGCTAAGGGGGCGGTAACAGGTATTTTACTAATTACATTTTAAATGTTTCAGAATTTTGTAAATGTTATCTTCACTTTGATGTCAAAGGTTATAATGTGTAAATACAGCTGGCAATTTTTATTTAATTTATTTTAATTTCCAGGATGTAATGTGACAGAAGGTAAGGATTATGACAGGGTATGATGATTTTCTATAGGCACTGTATATTAGAACAGCAGTTCCTATATTTTCCAAGCTTCGAGTGTGGGCTTCCGAACGCAACTTTGAACAAAGTTGAATAACAAAATGGAAATCACAGAATTTGGGGAAAAAAGAACATAGAATTGGCCAAAAAATGAATACGGATTTTAAGTGACCACTTTACGAAATTAAAATACGTATTGTTTGCAGTGAATTTACAAAAACCGTGTAGGAGGTAGGGTAAACAAGGGTTTAGGGCCTCATGTAGCTTAGTTGTTAGTGCATCAGCCATGCCTGGGTTGTGGGTTTTTGTTAAAGGCAGATATCATTTCTACACTGCTAGGGGCTTGGATGATGATACATATTTGCTGTGCTGCATTACATCCACGAGACATGTCCATATAGGATATACCGCAGATTCAGTTTACTACAACACAGTATCATATCAGTCAGGTGATGGGGAGAGGAAATGGGGTGATAATGCAACAGGATCGATTACAGTCCCTACCATCTCCCTCTACCATGCACAGACCATTGGAGCCAGCAGCTAGGGTTACAGAATGAATGATGCCCCAATGCTAAGATGGAGTGGAAATGGATAGGGAGATGGAGACTGAGATAGAGGGATGAATAGAGGAGAAACAGAAATGGAGGCTAGAAAGGCAGACAAAAACTGAAACCGGCAAACTCTGCATAATCAGAATCAAGTTCATGTTTTCCCGTTTCCCGAGTAGAACAGGTGTAATCATGTTCCCAGACACATTCGCCTAATTCACAAAGGTTCTGATGTGGCCTTGGGCTACTGCCCGAACCCAACGGCAACAATCAATCTAGAAGCTTGAACTATCAATCTCCCACTACGCCCTCCCCCGTATGTCCTGTGCGTCACTGTTGGATTTAGACACGCCCTGCAGTGACACATTAACAAAACAAACTTAAAAATAATCTTTATTTACTATCACATTTGTATCCATTTACCCCTTCACGCTGAGCTATTTGCTAAACATCACGTTGCCAACTCCTCGCAAATGGTGCAGGTGAGAGCTCAAAGGCCAATCGGATGCTTTCCACAAACACATATCACCAAGCCGTCCCATTCATAACACTGCTTGTTCAACATGGAAGTTGGTACATATATGGGAGACTTACGTTTGCCAACTACACAATCATGATTGAATTCACAAGCTACCGACCTGTACTCAAGCAAAGGGGTTAAAATTGGTATCGGGATGTGCAGGAGGTACCAGATATTTGGAAATACAATGAGGGTTCAGGTATAGTAGATGAGATTTGTGGAAATGGTTATGGTTAGATAACTCAGAGGGTATATGGAGAGACCACAGAAAATTGTATAAGTGGGGTTAGTGCCAGACAGTTTTTAAAGGATAAGCCTGGATATGGACCCATCAGCTTTAATAATTGCATCACATACTTTAGCCTATTTGTCTGTTCACCAAGTCTTGGTTTGGGTGAATGGAATATTTGATGTTTTCTGCGCCTTCAGAGGTCCTATATGGTAGTGAGCTTGGTCCCTGGGATATACAGGCATGGCAATAGCACCTTCTGTAGTATTCTATGGTACTGTTTGGTGGTGTTGCAGTCAATAGTAGTAATATTTTTGAGGATCTTTGGGCTCTTGCTAAAATATCCCAAGTCTCCTGGCTGGGAAGATGTGCTGTCATGCTCTGTTTACAATCTGTGTGTGTAGACTAGTGATAGATCGATTTTATCTGCCCGGCCGATATATCGGGCCAATATTTGCGTTTTTACGTGTATCGGGATCGGCCGATATGCAGCTGCTGCTGGAAATCCTCTTCTGTGTTGCTGGAAATGCTCCAGTTCACGTGGAGACCATGCACTGCCCCTTGTTCTACCTCACCTGTTTTTACTATTTGTTAAATATAGTTTTTTACGTTCTATAAATGTTCCTCTTTTAAATTGAGATTTGAAACAATCGTTATTATCGTTGTATAATGTTTATGATGTAAATTGAGGGAGCAATAGAAGTATCGGCTCCAAATATCAGCTCAATAAAATTGGCTGCCTGTATCGGTCATCGGCTAAGGCTGATGAAATAAAATCTGTAGCAGAATCGGCACAAAATAATCCAGATCTGTCGATCCCTAGTGTAAACCATGTTAGATCTTTGTTGATACTGTATGAATACCAAGGAACTTGAAGTTCTCAACGCGCTGATGTAAACACTGTCAATGAAGATGAGGGTGGTCTGCCGTCCCCTTTCTGTAGTCTAGGATCATCTCCTCTGACCTCTTCCTCACTGTAGGTGGTCTACTACTAGGGCTGGGCGATAAAACGATAATGATGTGTCTTGAGATAGACACGTAATCAATATAAATAAAATATGCGTTCGATAAAACATTTGATAATTTCCTTTTGTTCTTCGGAAAAAACTAGAGGTTGCAAAGCGATTTTGGTTGCATGAACAATGGCACTCACTCTGGTAACCTTGCAACATAGCAAGTGATACGCTAACAGCCAATCATGTAACAGTATTTAGTTTGGTTGCGCCAAATTGTCATCTCACGTTGGATTCTTCAGTAACTGAAACGGCGTGGAGTGGAAAATGAGTGCCGCAGCGAGCAAGGAAATTGTTGATAAAACAGGAAGTCAGCTCGCCAGTATGGCAGTTTTTTGGATTTTA
Source organism: Umbra pygmaea (assembly GCA_016801145.1). Lineage (NCBI taxonomy): Eukaryota > Metazoa > Chordata > Actinopteri > Esociformes > Umbridae > Umbra > Umbra pygmaea. The sequence continues at coordinate 17,107 of JACXGM010000177.1, forward strand.
CAAGTCTGACCGTAGTCAGACAATGTCGTCTGCAAATTATGCAAAACAGTCGTCCCCACCAAGACTGGTAATTACACAAACGTCTTTTACCACCTTCTCAGGTCCCAGGTTTCTCTATGTTTATATTTAACACGTTGCACTATTTTATTACACTTTATTAAGCATTTCTTGAGTATTCTTTAATTTTGCACCTTTAGTGTAACAGATAATTGTTATGTGTTCATTGTGATTTTAGACTTATGTTTACATTTTAATTATTTAAGTGTTTTCCATGGTTGTGTTGAAATTTCTGCCTTTATTTCTGAGGGGATTATAATCAGTGGAAGGTTGAGTTTAAAATATTTATCAATAATTATCGATATCGACCAATATGAAACACTTATATCATGATACAGTTTTCAGCCATATCATCGCCCAGCCCTACCTACTACTATTGTGTTGTCAGTAATTTCAATAATGTGTTGGAGCTGTGCATTGCCTCGCAGTCGTGTTTGTACAGGGAGTACTGGAGGGGACTAAGCACACACCCATGCGGGGCCCTATGTTACTGCCCCAGTACTGTGAGCACCACAAAATTAATTGGACAGAGACCATTTCTTTCTATTTTGGTTCTTTACACTTTGATTTTGAAAAGGTACAATGAGGTTGGAGCACAGACTGTCAGCTTTGAGGGTCTAGTCGTAAATATCAGATGAACATTCAGAAATGACTGCACCTTTGTACATAGTCCCCCCCTTTTCGGGGGCCAAAAAAACATTGGACAGTTTAACATAATGAAATTAAAGCATTTCAAAACACACAGTTTACCCAATTGTCACTGGATCTAAGCCCATTCTCAGCCACAGTGTCTGTTTCCAGGACTAGCACTAGGGTGGCAAATCTTGGCACACACATCTAATATAGAATTTACAAACAGAGTTTGATTAACCACACTAACCACACAACATGTACCTGTAGGGGCCAGAGGCCAGCCTGTCTCCAACACCTGAATGCTTTGCCAACAATGTATAACTGTGGTAGTTAGCCATAGTACATATTAGTGGTGTAACAACGTCACACGCAAACTCAACAGTGGTAACAGCAGTGTACTACTACCAACACACAGGCACGTGCATACACACCGTCACAACATGACCTCCACAGGGGTAGCCTATAATCTACTGTAGCTGGTCGGCGGGGCACACTGCTAAGCAACCAGTTGACCTAAATAGACGCTTTCCCGGTTGTCACACAAACACTAGTGGCTGTGGAAAAGGAATCAACTATTTGTGATGACCTCTGTTTCACTAGTCAGGTAGAGCTCACTGTAGTAGGGAGGAGGATACTAAAGTAGTGTGGGGGGGGGCAAGTCTGAAGAAAGCAATGGTGTGCATGCTTGATCTGATCAAAGGCGTATCCTACTAACTGGCTGCGCTCTGCTGGGCTGTGAGATTAAAGTGGGTTTCCAGGGTGAACGTGCGCAAAATAGGCCTGTCTGTCAGTCTGTCTGACAACAGATGCGCTTTGCCATAGATGGATTATTTGACATGAACGTGGATCATCCCACGACATGCAATTCGGCTTCTGACCTTCCGTCCCGCCCCACGACGGGTGGGCTGGCCGCCCCTGTCTGAGTGCGTCTGTGGGTATCCGTGCGCGAGACGGACCCTCTCCGAATGCAGCATTAACGGCGGGGTCCTGATCGCTGAATACTCTGTGCATAGGATGGGTTCGTGTCCACACGTGCGTTCGTGTTTTGAAGTAGCGGGTATTTTGATTTCTCTGAGCGTATTCGGGGGGGGGGCTCTGCCCTGAAAGTGACCGACACATTTCATGTCCGTTCACACGCGGAGCGTCGGCGGCCGAGCGAGGAGAAGGCCAGTCAGTCTCATTTCCCACACAGCCTCTAAGTGATTAGGTGGATTAAGTGACAGCTGCCCAAATGGCTGTAGAGATGGATGAGGGGGAGTGTGGGGGAGGGCTGGAACAAAGACTCCCATGCAGCCCCCGTTTGAGAGCACACATGCATACACACAACACAAGCCAGATGAATCCAATGGCCTCCCCGCATTGTGAGCGCCAGCCCTTAGCCCCTTGCTGCTGATCATATGACATCTATACAATGTAGAGACAATACTAGACTGCTGTGCTCAAAACTGTAGACACACACGCACACGCCAGAACATTCTTTTGGATTTCGAACGAGGAGCTGCGAGTCTTGCCGCATAAAGTCTACAGAGTGGTAACCTAGATCGTGGCTTGCGTCGCTCAATTCCACGACCGAGTGAACGGAGAGGGGTAAGGACGCCGCTAGAAGCAAACTTTGGATCTGGTGGGAATTCTCCTCTCAAATGGCGAAGGAACACAGTTAGGTGATAAGACAGAAACTGTATTTAGAAGCTACACGATCCGAACAGGATCCTGTAAAGTATAACTGCAGTACTCACATGGAGGTCAAATAAGGAGACATAATTAACATGGATTCTTGTCAATTGGGGGTAGGGCCTGAAGCCAGAGCCTAAACAGACAAAATAGCATGTCGCAATGGAGGAGGTGGGACTGAATGGTGGGGGGAAGCCTGATACAGGTGCAGTTTCCCCATGCTAGGAGGGGCAGGGTAGTCTTGATGGCTGGTGGAAGAAGAGGATCTAAGTGTAGTGGACACTTATCGTTAAGGTGGGAGGTCCCTTACATCCCCCTGACAGTAATGAAATAAATGTTCAAAATGTGTTTATGAACAGTTTGTTTTGGAATACGATTAGAATGGAATAAATACAATATATCTAATTGACATGGAGATAACAGATTGTATTACAGCAGTAAGCACAACAGACCCATTGTAACACAGAACTGTAATACAGATTACACTAAACAGGTTTAGAGGGCTATTCCACAGTAGCCCTTTAATTGCTCACCTCAGCATCCACATTAGTGTCCCTCAGAGTCCCCTGCCTGTGGCCCAGACCCACAATGCTGAATTAGTCAGATAAGATTCACGTAAACATGCAGTTCAGATTTATACTTAATAAAAAGACTCCTGTTTTATAGAACATGCATTAAAAAAACATTTATTTTAACCACTGTTAATAAAGCCTTTCTGTCCACAAGCAATGTTTCCATTTTGCAAAGAAATGCTGGATGTCTAGCAGTTGCTTAGCATTTGATAACCAGAGAACAAATTACAAGATTCCTCTATATCTTCATTTATTCAATTAACCTAGGTCCTCATAAACATTAGGTACACACAAAATAAAGCATATGCTAATCTCTAAACAAACTTTGGTATACATAAAAAACAAAGTTGACGTGAGAACGCGCATTCCTACACACATTTTGACCCATGCGTACGCACAGAAACTGGAGAAATTAAAAACTGCACCTCCATTGGCGGGATGAAACTCGAGAAAAGCTTTCAAATTGGAAACTTTGTGAAAAATAAATCCAACTGCAACCTCTCACGTTTTACATAAGAGTTCCCTGGAGGGCACACAAAAAACATGATTTTGGATTAAGGGCTACAAACAAAGTTCTGCAAAATAACCACTCAAATATGTTACATAAAATTGTGTAGCTTTTAAAAATGAAATTGGTGGGAGTAAAAAGGCATGCAATTGTAATGAGTAATGATGCACAATGGCTGCTTTGGCACGGTTAGAAAACAGAAATAATCAGAGACCAGCAAGATTTACTGGCCGATGAATGGCTTATGAGCCGGTTCCGATTACCAAGAATTATCTTGGATCTCTGTGCTGTAGTGGGCCCAGGTTTACAGAAGAGCACCCACAGAAACCAAGCCGTGTCTGTACCACTTTGCCAACCCACAGAATGCAGAGTAGAAGAACTAAAATATGCACAATTGGCAGGCAACGCACTGTTGTGGAGTGCACCATTGGGCTTCTGAAGGGGATCAGTATCAATGAATATGAATTTGGGGTGTTTCAGTGACAAAAGCCAATCCTGGGTATTTATTGGGTGAGGCAAGACGTTTGCACACGTGCGCTAATTTTGAGTAGATTGTGATTCATGAAGAAAAACCAGCATGGGATGCATGTGCGCACTGTTTTGATAAATCTGAATATTTTTGTGCACACAAACCTTGTTTGATACGTAACATTTTCAAAAGTATTCTACACATACTTTTATACACCGCATTCCAAATTATTATGCAAATGATATTTTACACAGATTTTCCTAAATAGTCAATGCAAATGACAGTCAGTATAATTTTAAGGTCACCAACCGTTAGGATATAAGTCAAATTTCATTGAACAAACCACCCAAACAGTATTGTTTTCAATAATAAAAAGCTCAAAATGTACTGTTCCAAATCATTATGCACAAAAATTTTTAAACATTTTAAATTGTAAAGAACTGAAAATAGTAATTAGTTGAATTTGCAGTATTAGGAGGTTATATTTACTGAAATCAAAATCTATTTTAATCGAACACATCTTAACAGGGCAAGTTACATGTTAACATAGGACCCCATCTTGAATATTACCTTAACAATTCTTGCATCCATTGAACTTGTGAGTTTATGGAGAGTTTCTGCTTGAATTTCTTTGCAGGATGTCAGAATAGCCTCCCAGAGCTGCTGTTTTGATGTGAACTGCCTCCCACCCTGATAGATAATTTGCTTGAGGATGCTCCAAAGGTTCTCAATAGGGTTGAGGTCAGGGGAGGACAGGGCCACACGATGAGTTCCTCTCCTTTTATGCCCATAGCAGCCCATGACACAGAGGTATTCTTGGCAGCATGAGGTGGTGCATTGTCATGCATGAAGACGATTTTGCTATGGAAGGCATGGGTATTCTATTTGTACCATGAGTTTATTTTCACACCTTCAGGGACCCTAAAGGGGCCTACCAGCTCTCTCCCCATGATTCCGGCCCAAAACATGACTCTGCCATCTCCTTGCTGACGTCACAGCCTTATTGGAACATGGTGGCCATCCACTAACCATCCACTACTCCATCCATCTTGACCATCCAGGGTTGCACGGCACTCATCAGTAAACAAGACAAATAAGTTTTCATGTATTTCTGGGCTAACTGCAACCGTTTCTGCTTGTGAGCATTGGTTAGGGGTGGCCGAATAGTTATGCACAACTGCAAGCCTCTAGAGGATCCTACACCTTGAGGTTTGCGGGACTCCAGAGGCACCAGCAGCCTTAAATACCTGTTTGCTGCTTTATAATGGCATTTTAACAGCTTCTCTCTTAATCAAATGAATTTGTCTGGCAGTAACCTTCCTCATTATGTCTTTATCTGCACAAACCCATCTGTGCTCTTGATCAGCCACAAATCTCTTCACAGTACAATGATCACGCTTAAGTTCGTAAAATATCTAATGATTTGATACCTTGCCCAAGGCATTCCACTATTTGACACTTTCCTGCAGCAGAGAGATCCTTTTTCTTTCCCATACTTCATGAAACCTGTGGCCTGCTTAATAATGTTAAACATCCTTCTTAAGTAGTTTTCCTTTAATTGGGCTCACCTGGCAAACTAATGATCACAGGTTTCTGAGATTTATTTCAGTGATCCAAAGAGCCCAGAGATACAATACCATCCATGAGTTTGATGGAAAAACTACATATTTAATGTTTATGACACTTAATTCCAATTTGCATAGAAATTGTTCTCACCGTGCCCACCTGGTTAAATAAAGGTTAAATAAAATAATAATTTGGAACACGGTGTAAATGAGCCCCCAGGTAAGTTGCCTGAGAACAGGTTGCCATTTACAGCAACGACCTGGGTAGATCACAAAATTACTATGTACAGGAAATAATTAACAAACCAAGTAGAAAGCAACACAAAACAAACACAGTCCGTAACACAATTATCTTCAAGTAGACGTCTAAAATACTCTAACAGCACCAGTTCCTCTAACTTAAAGTAGGCTATATTGTAACTCATTCTATATGTGAGGGGTAAAAAAGAAAAGCTGTTCTACTACCCAATCTTAACTAGAAGGATGGGAAATTGGACAATTCAGCCATTACTAACAGCTAAAATCATGCTATTCGAGCGCTACAGCCCGGCTGGCTACAGTAGCTAACAAGAGTCTCGGCTCTCTAAGATAAACGTGTGACCTTAGTTGCACTGTGCTTTATAATATTACAGTAGCGAACTACAAAAAGACAATGGTACCACAATTAATCGATTTATTATAAGTCAAGGCGCACATGCAAATGATCTCAGGATCATACTGTTAAACTTACGTTTAATAGAAGTAATGAATTTAGGGGTTGGAAACATTCTGTCATGTGACCACGCCCTCCTAACCCTGAGAGGCTAGAAAGCAACATGCAAAATCAAAAATCTTATTACCGTAACTTGTGACAAATCAGATTTGCAATAACATAATTTAACGATGAGTTATTCATGAAATAAGAAAAACTATGAGAATGTATTTGCAAGTGATTGTCATAGCCCCCATGATAGACAAAGAAATATTGATGTTGTAAAAATTGATTTAAATGATTTCTTTAACCGTTATCTTACCAGGCAAGTTGACTGAGAACACTTTCTAATTTGCAGCAACGGCCTGGGAGAAGGGGGAATGAATGAGCCAATTGAGAGGTACGGATGATTAAGTTGCCATGACGGTATAGGGCCAGATTGGAAATTTGTCCAGGACACGGGGTTAACTCTTACGAATAGTGCCAAAGGAGCTTTAGTGACCATAGAGAGTCAGGACACCAGTTTTAATGTCTCATCCGAAAGATGGCACCCTACGCAGGGCAGATATCTCCTTCACTACCCTGGGGCATTGGAAATGATCATTAGACCAAAGGGAACAGTGCCCCCTACTGGCCCTCCAACACCACATCCAGCAGAACTGGTCTCCCACCCAGGGACTAACCAGGCCTGACCCTGCTTAGCTTTAAAAACAAACCAGTGGTGCAATACAGGGCTCTATGCTGCTGGCTGAGACGGGTTTTAATAGCCACTTCAGATACCAAAATGGGTTCGTGATTCATGAAAACTGGGGAACCCCTAATCTAGGAAGTGGTTTTATTGATATAAGCGCAAGAGTATAAGGAACAAACTGTTAGATCTTATCCCATTTTTGATGTCCAAAGGAAGAAAAATTTGAATGTAAAATTTGTTTAGTTTTTAACCTAACATTTCTAGTTCCAGTTTAGTATTCACAAGTTTCGGTTTGTGCATGTGAGCAAAGTGGTCGCATGTGGACGAGGCTCCTACGCTTTAGCGATCTTTTCACATAACTCTACCAGTTTATTATTTGTTCTTACGTCTTATCCAGATATTCAACTGTTACACAACACTTTCCTCCCTTCCCTCTACCCACCCTCCCTGGATGTATGAGTGACAGACACCTTTGATGATTTATTGCCCTCAAAGGTATGCAAGGTCATTGAGCCAATCAGTGGCCACTAATCACCATGCATGTAATCTGCATTAATCTGGGATGTCAATCCCAGCTTTTGCTTTTTTAACAGAGCTGAGGTTTTGCCATTCTAGAAAGCACAATTAATCCAGAGAGGAAAAACAACAACTGCGATTAAACAGTGAAGACAGCTTCCTGTTTAAATAATTTGAATAAGGACATTATTATTTTGTATGGTATTTAGTTTGATAAGCAAGAGAAAAGAAATGCAGTCTGGTGTCCAGGATGGAAGTAACTCACAGCTAAATATAGAAAAGCTAAAAAAAATAATGTTCAGGTCTAATGTAACTGTGCCCCTTTCTAGTGATCACAGAATTGACCTTTCCACAAAAACCTACAATGCTTAACATACAAAAGTGCCAGTCAAAGTGGTCACATTGCACAACCTAGAAAACATTTGACAAGTGGCTGCCGCATTGACTGTGGAAGAGCTGGTTAATTTAACACGTTAGCAGCAGCACGCCCGACTCTTTGAGGGCACGAGGCGCACTTCCTCAGGGCAGATTTATAAGCCTTGGATCAGGCCCCCCAGAGGACAGGAGGAGTTTGATCCTACATGTTCTCCCATGGGAGGACCTCAACTCCAAAGACTAAACAAGTCCTGAAGGCTGCCATTTGTACTGCATGGTAGCCCTATGCAAGGAGGTGAAAAAATCATAGTGCAGATTAAATATATGTTATCCTAATTATGGTAATTTAATTTGGGAAAGAGCTACAGTACTGTCCAAATATCGAAGGTCAGATGAAACAATAGATAAATTTCACACCATTTACCTGAGCAGAAAGTGTGCATGAAGAGGGCTCTACAGTGCCCCCATTTCACGAGAATTTGCTCCTACATAGACATGTGAGACAAGGAAAAACGATTTACGAGCACAGTGTGCAAGTAAAAATTCATTTTTCCCCCGCTTCTTATTGTTAAAAAAACTACAACTCCCACATTCCACAAGGAGTCATTCGCCAACTGCAGTAGTTTTCTGTGACAACGCAGTGCAGTCAAAGTGAGAGAAATATGGGAAAAACAAAAACGTAAAAATTCTATGTTACTTGAACATTTCTCAATGCGCTCCTAAATTTCTTTGTGTGCTCCGACAGTTTTTTATATAGGAGTACATGTACTCCTTGGGAAAAAAGTTAGCGTAGAGCCCTGATGTATCCAACTCCTACTTTATTACTTCAGGACAGGTATGCCAATTCACATTTTTTGTTTTAGCCCCACCCATTTCTTAAGGGGGGGGTTCAGAGTTAAAGCATGCAGATAAGTATGCAAAAGAGGAATTGTCTTCAAGTTGCAAACACGGAACACCTTGTTGTTGACAACGGCATTGATGCTTGTACCAGAGAATGTGTTTTCCTGGCGGAGGTCAGAGGGAGACTTCCATGGCTAAATAACAAATTCATCAGAACTACGTCCACAGCAAAAGAATGATACTGGTAATTTGCAGACACAAGAACTTGCATTTCTGAGGTGGCCCAAACCTGCGCACCTCATGTCTCCGTAGTAGCAAAACATGCCCGTTATATGATGACAGCTTAGAAAATGTAGATGCCCTTAAAGTAATCATGAGGCCTTGTACTTCACAGAGTATGGCAGTCTCTTACACAAAGATAAATGTTTGAGAAATTCATTATTATACACTATGGGCAGTAAAAAAAAAAAAACTGTAATATTTATAAAGGTAAATTATCTTGCTGCATGGACAGATAATTTAACTTGTTTTGATTAGCTTTTCCCTCAGATTTAGTGTTTTTATCTTGTTTTAAGACACACATTTTTTGCAGTGTGTTCATGAACTAAATCTCAGTAATTAACATCGTAGTTCCAAATTAAGATCATCAACAAACTTGGGTCGCTAAGCATGAACACTTCCTTGTATAACTGGATACTTTCCCTCCTGTCAAGTTACCCCAAGTGGTAAAAGTAGGCAACAGCATCACAATGACCATCAATACAAGCCTCCCGACGATTGTTTGCATAGCACCATCCTGTAATCCCTGTACAAACAACTGTGTGGCAATGAACGGCTCCAACACATTTATCAAGTTTGCAGACAACACACCTTTAGTGTCCTAGATCACTGATGGAGAGGAGACTGCTTACAGGAAAGAAGTCAAGAGATCTGGCAGTCCAGATCCACATCAATGGTGTTGAAGTGAAGTGGGTCGAGAACTTCCCAAGTTTCTTTGGGTTCATATCAACAAGGAGACATGGTCTACAAATACAACTGTGAAGGCATGACAGCTGCCACACGCACACAGCCACACCCGGAAAAACAATATAAATAAATAAATAGATAGACCACTGCAAAGCTTTCTTAAATCAGCATCTCTACATGTATGGCAGCCATACCATTGCAGTGTCTGTTGAATTCAAACACAGGCAAACTTCATGCTACTGAATGAGGAACTGATTAAGTAATCAACTGAACAAAATATTATTTAATAATAAAAGGTAGTCAATAAAATATTAAATAAGCAATGATGTGGTCATCAGTATCCTCTGGAATAACACTGGCTCGATGGCAAAAATAGTTAGTAGTACATCAAAAGTTAATGGAATCAAAACATGACTATTGTTTAAGAGTTGAAAAGGAATGGTTGGTGTATGGAAAAGGGTTCAATTCTGGCTTTACCGGCAGAGGGATACAGTGAGTATCAGGTTGCGTCAATTACTAAAATTGTAAAGACAAGAGTTCATAAGAACAAGGTCAAGCAGCAGACATTGCAGACAAAGCTACAGACCTGCAGAGGGCAAAAACCACTCTCCACTGACCGGGATGACCGACAACTCATTTGAATGTCACTTAAAAACCACTGTAGGGTGACATCAAGTGACCTACAAAAAGAATGCAAATGGCAGCTGGGGTGAAGCGCACAGTGAGGACTAGTCAAATGTTTGGTCGATATTAGGAATGAGCAAGTAACTCGGCTAAAACCAGTATCCGGTACAGATAATGTACTTTTTCCGAGCACTAGTATCATCAGAGTGAAATGTGTCAATATCTGTACTTCTACTACCACTGCTAGCTGTCTGTTTCCACATCATTTTGTGATAGTCTAGGAATTGCGGAAATTGTAAATTAACGCGGAATCTAGTGTTAACGTGGAATTTTGAGGAAATGTGCATATTAGGAATTACATTTTTGTGTGGAAGAATGTATGTCTGGGGAAACGCAGACCAGGGGAAGCAAATCTGGGCTACACAACCCCTTCAAAACAATGAAAGCATGGCGAAGCGACTCTGCTTTCGTTGGCGAAAAAATCAAGAAACTCGACGATAAACCCTCAATACCGACCCAAGCAGTTACCACGTGACTTTTGTGTCAGGTGAACTCTGTAAGTTGTCAACATTGCGTTGACTGGAAGCACTAAAATACATGCACTGACCACCTGTTATGTGAAGAACAAGGAGAAGTACAATGATAACACTAGCTGTATTTTGCCTTGTTTTTGATGCACTTTAATGTACTGTATGGAAAACTTGATTAGGTATAACTCTGAATTTGTTATTAAAAGTGCACTATTTTTATGACTAAAATAACAGTAAAGGGTAGAACTGCATTCCCAAAAATTAAAATAGAAAGAAATTTGGGAAAAAATAAAACCGATTTTATAGGGCCCTAGTTATTGAGCATGATCCCTGTAAGTCGATCTGGTTAACAAAAATGTGAAATGCAACTATTCCATATTGGTCCTGCCAGAACATCCCAATTGGAATTGGGTCTAAACATTGACTAGGCTCTTCAAAAATTCCTTTCAGCCATCGTGTATTTAGGATCTCGGTCTTACTGCATGACACAGATGTGCTTCTGGTCCTTTCTCTCGAACGGATGACCTGACATGCACCTTTAGAAATCTCAGATACAGTGAAGAATTTGTAGTTGCTTCTATGATGGCAATCTTCCAGGTTTTGTGGCAGCAACGCATTTTCAAAACATCACACTATTACCTGCATGCTAGGGGTTCATGTATGGGGTAAATATTGTGCAATGCAGAGTTTGGATTTACAAGACATCACAAGACCTATACTGTCAAAAAGTACACTCAGGAAGCACCGGTCAAGACTTCTCAAGACTCCTGGAAAAACTGTATGTAGTCAAATTATACAAAAGTGAAGATTTTAAGACAACATGCACATCATTGATGAGGTATTATTTAAATAATTTGTTATTGTTTATATGTCCACAATTTATAGGTAGAAATTTCAACTCCAAAGTGTGACGTGTATTTTATAAAGACATTACTTGCTATACAGACATTCTGAGGTGATTTTAGCATTTCTATTCAGTGGCACAACCCAGATGGGCACAACATGTTAGCTAAGTATTATTAGATGGTTTAGTATAAACAAGTAACTTAAATACTGTAGCTAAAAAGCTATGTGGGCATGATGAACATTGAGCATATTAAGGCAAAGTGTGGCAGTTGAGCTGATAATAATTTTAATCAGTTTCTATCACTGGAAAAGACTTTAGCCACTTAGCATATCATTCCTTAAATCTGCATTAACTATCTTAACTTTCGTTAATGTTCGCAAGTATAGCCCAACAAGGATTTGTAGACATACAAAAAGATTTTTAAAGTATGTATTCCACCCACAAATGATTTGATTATAAAGACTGCACAGGGTTTAAAGAGAATTGCCCACTACCAGCCACTTGGTTGTCTGACCTGAGGCCTACGTCAGGCTGAGAATCTTAAACATTACACGGGGCCAATATGCTTTCAATCTGAAAATGATTTTATAACAAAATTACATTGGTTGTCACCCTGCTAATTCTGCTTATTATTTGTTGCTATGAAAGAGATTTCACAAGAATTGTAATGCTGAAACCGGCACTTGAATAATGCTACATGGAAAACAGATGTAAACAGTTATCTGATCCACGACTGTCTTGCACATTCATTTGTTTGATGGGCTACAGAAGAGGCATCCATTCAGTAAAAGATTAGTTTTTGGATTACAGCGTTTTTTTTACCAACTTTCTGACCATTTCATGCTAGATTTGATCAGTAAGGCTCCTTTAAATGTTGTACTAAAAATGACAGTGATTTGTTGCATTACCACATGACAAATACCAGCCTCCTGAAAAACACTCGCTTGGTTTCATTCAAAGCCATCTGTAGTGTTCCACAACTGATAAGACAGACGGGCTGAGTGGCAGCCCTAGTGTTTGGCCATTCTTTGAATTTTGGAACAAGCCGCTCACTGTAGCTGTATTCCAAGAGTTGCTTCGCTTAATGCTGAGCACTTGGCCAGCGTGCGCACACTTCACCGTGTGTATGCACACAGCCCGTTGAGCATGCCGCTACTATGCCAACGAGGTCAATAGCTATGAACTAACAATGTAACAACCCCCCCCCACTGGGTGCTAATGAACCAGTGCAAGAGTAAACACCTAAGGAACACCTGCAGAGACACATGTGCACAAACTCAAAGGCATGGTCATTCATTGCTCGAACACACGCATGTCATTGGTATCTATAAATAAAAAAACTATTGACACAAGGTCTTGACATCCCATGCCATGTTAAAGATGGGGAGAAGAAATTACATGTTAAGCGTATCTACTTTAAGGGGAGAAATACTGGATGAGACTAGAGAATTTATTTAACCACAGAACACAATGACACCGTCTGACACCAGTTTCAACCTGTCTGCATCTCAACACCCTTGATTTTTTTCATTTTCATCCAGTCAACAACACTGATGTGAGGAGACAGGTTAACTGGGAGAGCATTGTATGCGTGAATGCTAATATTTAATAGGGTGTCAGTAGCGACGAAGAGGAAAAGAGATAAAGACGCATTTATGGAGAGCTCACGTCTTAATGCAGAGCCAGTGGCAAAGCAGGCAGGTTTATCATGAGCAGGATGTTGTTGAAACCTTGTTGTCTATATTTTTACTTTTCTCCTCTAGTGGTTTCAGGCTGGAACTAAATTTAGCTCAAAAAGTAGCCAGACATTAATATGAAAATATTTATTTTATATTTAGCTACAGGAATTTTGCTACTGAAGCTCTTGTGGGGTGTTCCGGTCTGTAGTGGTCAGTTCCTATCATGTGGTCCAAGGAAGGAAAAAATGTGATCCGGCGACAGGGACACAGGTGGCAAAGTCACATTGATAGACGTGGGGAGCGAAGGCTGGTCCATGTGGTCCGATCTAACAGACAAGCTACTACAGCTTAAATTGTTGAAACAATTCATGATGCTCTTGACAAAAAGGAGTCAGAAAACACAGTGTATCGCAGTGAGTTGCGTATGCATCGGAGTAAGTTTGGTCTGCAAACTTACAGACCAGATTGGGTGCTCATGATGTCCACTGCCTAATGTGCTTACAACGGGCACCTTAGCATCAACTGGACAACAGAGCAATTAGAGAAGGTGGCCTGGTCTGATGAATCACATTTTCTTTTACAGGACGTGGATGGCAGGGTGCGTGCGAGTCACCTACCTGGGGAACACATGGCACCAGGATATACTATTGAAGGCAAAACTGCGGAGGAAGTGTGTTGCTTTGGGCAACGTTCTGCTGGAAAACCTTGGGTCCTGCTATTCGTGTGGATGTTACTTTGACACGCAGCACCTACCTAAGCATTGTTTGTTGACCATGTCCACCCTTTCATGGACAAGGTATATACCCAGATAACATTAGCCTCTTTGCGCAAAATGCAAAAAATGTTTTAGGAATGGTTTGAGAAACAACGAGTTCAAGGTGTTGACTAGGCCTCCAAATTCCCCAGGGGGTATTTCAGAAAGCGGGTTAAGTGAAAGCTCAAGATTTACTTCACTCAGAGTTGATTAAAACTCTGGGTTTTCGGTTTCAGTTCAGCATTACTCTGAGTCAGTTACCACGGGAACATACTCTATGAATCTAACCTGCTCGCTAGCAGGTTTTATTCAACTAACCCCAAGTTTGTCCTAGTTTGTAACTGAAAACTGCCATCTGAATTTGTCAGGCAGGGCGTGTCCTGTCCTCAAAGTGCCAGTTGATTGTGAAGCACAAATAACTACACTTATAATAATTGCCATCTCTACTTAATAAATGTAACTTGTTGCATAGATTTTATACTTACAGTAGGCTAGTTCCATCAGGCCACATTTTTATCAAAGCTACTTAAATCATTTTTCAAGTAGCCTATACGAAGATGTGTCTTGTTGGAACTACAGAAAAGTATTATGCAAAAAGTAAACTTAATTAAATGATTAAGTCAGTGTACTACTCACAAATCTCAGTTGGGAAAGGGTATTAGACACCGATTGGATGTTTTATCATTTCCTGAAGAATATTTTTGAGCAATACCATTTTTCTGCACATTCTATAACACATCGGAACAATATTCTTAGCCCTCAAATCATTCACATGACTCAACGTGGACATGCTCTCAGTTGAAAAAAAATTGTGTTGCATTTCGTTTTTTTTTCCCCAACAGGAGGTTTTCATAAAACATTTGTGATGCTGAGAATATCTCAAAGTCAACAGTCTGTCGGGCTGTCAGAAATGTGACCCTTACACTGTAACAGTTACTGTACATTTTTGTGGTGCTCCCAAGTCACAGACCGACAAGAGCCATCAAATAACATTTCCACAGAATTGCATGTATCAGTCAAAGCAATCATTTATTTGGTATTAAGTTTTGAGACTTGGAGCAGTTGTTGTGGGTAATTTGATATATTTCAGGGTTTCCAGGTGTGATTGGAATATGAGTCCAATCTATGCAGCCAATCAAAGTCAATGATCTAGATAATGATCTGGACCACCCTGCATGAGATGGGCGAGCAGTCAGACATACAATATGCTACAATCATTTCTAAATGACCCCTTCACATCCCCAGTGTCACACAAAGACAATCTTTTGCTGCTGCTTTGGAGTTGTTTTTCTTATTAACTGCTAGTTCATATTTGGCATAATAGGTTATTATTTCTAATTCCACTGTTGCCATGATGAACGAACAATGTTCCGAGTTCCATTGATGAGGGCTTTATATATCCTCATGCTTAACTCAGGGTAGCATTGACTCAAAATTGACTGAACTAAATGTTTCCACCTGTTCTGAAACCAACTCTGAGTTTGGCAGTCAAGCCTGAATTGTGGTGTCAACACAGAGTTTGTGAAACCTGCTTTTCCAAAATACCCCACAGATCTCAATCCAATCCATCATCTGTGGGATGTGCTGGACAAACAAGTCTGATCCATGGAGGCTCCACCTCACAGGATTTAAAGGACCTACTGCTAACGTCTTGGTGCAGGATACCACAGCACACCTTCAGAGGTCAAGTGGAGTCCACGCATCGACAAGTCAAAGCTGTTTTGGCGCAAAAAGGGGGACCTACACAATATTAGTCAAATTACTGGCACCCCTGACAGGCAATGTACATTCCATATATTTAACAATGTAAGTATAGAGATAAATGCAAAATACCAACATGCGAGAAACACTACTTCATTAATGTTGCAATTGAACAAAACAAACTCAATCAATTAGTTAACAAAAAATGTATTTCAACAAAATCAAGGTTCCATAATTATTCTCACTCATTCAGTACTTAGTTCAACCTCCTCTAGCATGGATAACAGCATGGAGTCACTTCCTGTAATGTTTCACAAGGATCAGGAACACATTTCGGTGGGATTGTGGACCATTATTCATATACTGGTAGAGCCTTTCAAAATCCTTCACATTCCTGGATTTACACTACCCTCTTTAACTCAGTCCACAGGTTTTCGATCGTTCGGCGACTGAGATGGCCATGACAGAACACTGATTTTATTGTCACAGAATCATTTCTGTGTGGTTCTTTAGGTATGTTTTGGGTCATTGTCTTGTTGGAAAGTCCACATATGGCCAAGTCCCAGCCTTATGGCAGAGGCAACCAGATTGTCAGCCATAATTGCCTGATACATGGTGGAATTCATTATGCCATCAATCTTGACCAGTGCCCCTGGACCTCTGGAATTAAAAATGCCCCAAAATATCACTGACCCACCACCATATTTCACTGTGGGTATGAGGTGCCTCTCCTTGTATGCATCTGTTTCAACGCCAAACATGTTGATGCTGTATCTGACCAAAATGTTAAATTTTGGTCTCATCAGACCAGTGCTTTAGACTGTGTCTTGGGGTCAGAAAAGGCTTTCTTCTGGCAACACTTCCAACAAGGGCATGGTTGTGGCATCTGATGGTGCTTTTTGAAACCTGGTGATTTCAAGATGCTACAAAGGCTTTCAATTCTGTCATAGTGATTCTTGGGGATTTTGTTGCTTCTCTCAACATCCTTCTCCTTATTCCTAGAGGGCAATATGCATATGCATCCTCTACCAGTAGTTTAACTGTTTCATCTTTTTAAATTTTTTAATTAATTTCCCTGACACTGCTCAGTGGTATATTCAATTGTTTGTGGATCTCCTTGTAGTCGTTACCAGATTTATGAAGGTCTACAACCATCATCTGTTTCTTTTGAACTGCCAGTTATTTGGTTTTCTTCATGGTGTTGGATGACAAAGGGATATTGCATGCATGCTACTTCATGTTTATACCCTAGTGGAACAGGAAGTGAAGTAATGGCTCAATATAGTTCCTTAAGACTTAGATGAAGTAAAATAAGTGGAATATCCGGGTTTAATTTTGATACATGTTATTTACAACAATATTTGTGCCATTGGTTGTGAAAACTTGATTTGGAAGACACTGATTTAACTTAAACAATTAATGATTTTGGTTGGCAACAATGACACATTATTAAAATACAGTATCACACATGTTGATATTTCGATTTTCTCTCAATTGTATTGTTTATATTTTTTACAGTATTGTTTGTGTATTGCCAGTCAGGGGTGCCAGTAATTGAGCTCACTGTACACATTCTAACACACAGACGGATAAAGAGTCATTCTAACCCTTCCACTCTCATTGTTGGGGTCAATTAACCATCATTATACCTCCATCAAAAGGTGACTGATCATTTTAGCCTCTTTGGACCCAAGCTAGACACTCCACCCAATGCTCGAGTCTGAAGGGTAGCCACCTGCTCTCAGTAATCTCCCAATAGCAGCTCGTTTCCAGGCAGAAAACCGGTAAAATGTTGGTAGTGATTGGCTGATTACACAGTCAATAGCATAATCACCAATGTGGTTGGGTGGCACTAGTAGATGTCTTCATCCCAATTATTTCTTAGGGCATTATCATATAGCTCTGGTCTAAAGCGGTATAAGAAATAGGGTGCAATTTAAGACAGATCCCTCTTTCTCCACTCAAAGCTCCGAAGGGACGAGGAGAGGGGACCACTGTGAAACGTAATTGTTTACTAAAGGCCCGTTAAACTGTTGCCTGGTGACGGCCCCAGCAAGCTCACGATCAGGTAAAGTTGTTCTTCCTGGTTAGCCTTGGATCACTGTAGCCCTGCTGGGTCTAGCTAAGTCTGCGTCTCTTGACAAACAGAGGCTTTCTTCAACGTATAATTGATGGTGGCAGGGGAAGATACACTTGAAATGGCTGTTTACCATCAATTGAAATGACTTTGACCAACTTCATCAAGCCATTAGTATGGTTTCCACCAAACAAAGTAGAAAATAAAATGCGAATATACAATTTTCAGTGTTTTTCTTATGTTTATTTTGGCCCGCTCAGTGTGGATGCCAGTACAAAAAGATTGGGATAGAGTTCAAGATAAAAATCAAATAAATATAGAGTAGATTCCATTTATTAGCAATGGAGGAATACACAGGCTGCTATGGAGTTAAATTTATTCCTCAACACATAATTAAGCCTATACATCTATATACTGTAGCATGGCCCCATCTATTTTCAAACTACAAAATCACTATTGTGGATAAAATCTGACCAGGAATAATGTTTGAGCCTTAAACATCTGGTTTCACCTGGACTCTATACAGAACCTCACATGAACGCAGGCACATCAGCCATGGATTTTCCAGAACTGTATTTTACACAACTCACCCCTGGCTGCTATGTTTATTGTGCGCTCCAGACTGTTTCAATATTTATATTTTTTGATTGGGATTTTATTGTAGTGTTTCTATAAAAAAACAGTAGTACGATTTTAATTTGTGAAGATTTACTATGGTTAAATTTCATACTATTTATAGCTACCATTCTCAAAGCAATAGTATGGGAAACACTGGCAGCCTATAAGCTCATTAATTGCAGGTCAAACCTGCTGTACGAAATATCCAGTATGCGATTACTGTCTGCAATAAACCTTGGCTAATAGTTTAACCCCTCTTTGCAAACTGACCTTAGATCAGTGGGGAAGGAAAACCTTCTTTAGTATTGCTGGTAGGTTGTATGAGCCTTAAAGAAGCAAGGCATAGATAATGTGCGCAAATGTGGGTGGTAGGTGGGCGTTTGCCAGCCCACAGTGAGTCTAACTGGGCATGTGTCCAGGGCTGACAGTCAATACTACACGGTATATTTGTTGCTTCAATGAGCAACCTGTGCCACACAACAGCACATAAGTCCAGCTAGCTGTGACGTCAGCCAATAAAGTAGAAGGTCACCGGTCCCATCTCAATATTCTAATGTGTCTTCCACACCAACAAGAATCCGCACATACTTGAGGGCTACTGCGTAGAGACGTCCTCTGAGGGTTTTGTCGAACCCAGGTTGTGTTTTTGGGGCACTAAATGGAGTGACAAGGAGAGGAGGCTAATTGAGACTATAAAGATGCAGCCACAGTAGCAGCTGCTGGGTACTTAAGCGAATGACAGGAGTGCTGGTCATAGGTCTGTTTGCATGTGTTGTAAAGCATACGTGTTGCATAGAGACTTCAGAAGTATCTCTTTCAGCTCCCCAGGGAATGTCAAGATAGAATGAAGAACTTGAGTTAGTGGATGAGATAAAACACTTGAGATCTGACTGGAGATAGCTTTTGGTGGAGAGTCGCAACCTGGGATATTTTGGTATAGTGTGTCTGTGTCCATCTATGGGGCCAAATTGTAATTATCAACACCTGCTAGTATTACTATAGCCTATTTAACACACAGTGGGGGTATGGTATAATTCTCTACCAATGAGGGAATAAAGTATAGTTAATTGATTATTTCCCACAAACAACCCAATTTTGCTATATTGTGTTAAGTTACAAGGCAGTGGTTCACCTATGAGGACAGACCCACAGAGGTAACTCAGTGTAGAGTTCTCCATAATCTAATTATTCACACCAATAATTTCTGGTAGCTAATCTGAACAGGTAGTTTGAATGTACGGTAACCATATTTAATATCATTACAAAAATATTAATATCAAAAAGGATAATACTGCAGGAAAAACAAGCATTGTTTTTGAAAGGGAGCGGTAGGAGTGAGTTTGATTAAGGTTAGAAAAAATGGGATGATTAATGATTATATCAACCACCTGAACATAAAGTAAACATTCAGACAATTTACATTCATGGAATTGGGATTGCCCACTGTGTGGAGTCAAAAACATTACATAAATGGATAGATGTTAAAAGCTGGTAACACAATCAGGCTGGTGTGAGGGGAAATATCTGTTCGATTTTGCATGGGTCTCAATATTTCTGTGTTGCTCATAAACAATCGACTCTTGAGGTGTAGCCTTGGACATGGCAGTAGAGTCAGGGCATGGTACAATGCAATGATAAATTAAACAAGGGAATTATAAAGACTCGGTTCCTAAAGCCACGCACTCCCAAAGTTAATAACATTTTTCACCATTTGAGTTTTTAAGTGCTTCTTTAGCCATGTATAATAATGGCAAAAGCTTTAATAACCAATTGTGTCAGAATGTAAAATGTAAAATGGTAGGCCTACAAAAACAAGTCAACGTCTTTATACACATTTACAAATCTTATGATAGTGGTGGAAATATGTATGTACTCGACTAATTTGTATAGTAGGTCCAACAGCAGGGAGAACACACACACACACACACGATGAGGCACGCGCAATTGCGCCCGAGGGGCCACCTGGCACCCAGCCAGACAGCAGACGAAGCGGCGCAGGCTCTACGCAACGAAAGGTGGATCAAGACCTCAGATACACTACCTCGCTTGCCTGATGGCAGCTGTACCACGCCATAAACCTAAGACGCCCGATAACAAACCTTCATAATAATTAATAATATATGAATGACACTAGACATGTGTCGTGACGTTGCAAATTATGTTGCTTTGACACAGTGAATGGGATTCGGACTAGAAAGGATACTGGGATAAGAAGCAGTCACCAGAGATAACACGAATGAATCCTTGTGACAATAGGCTGTTCGAACAATTGCAGAAGCTAGGGTATCACGGCAAAAATTCTACCGTGCAAATTGTTTTTTTTGTCTGCATGACACCGACTTGCCTACTGTGTATGGCAGTGAATATCCAGTCAAACATTCGATAAGCTACACACATTAGATAAGGAGATTCACACTTACCGGCCATGCATACTGAAACGGGATAAGAACCGTGCCATCTTTTCGTTTGTTTTGATTATTCTTCATATTATTAAAATAAAAAATATTTCCACCAAGAACGTCAGTAGATCCAAATCCGTAGGTACAAGGGCCAGTGGTTGAGACCTCAGTTTGGTACTCTTTTAGGCATATTTTAAAATAGGTATCACACTCGTCCCGAATACAGCGCCGGTCCTGTGAGTTCCTTTTTCCGTCGCAGCATTCCCCGTCCGACAACTCACCGTTTACATTCTGAACCGTAATCAGCTGCAGCTCAAAATAGCCAGAGCACTTGGACACCTAAAAATAAAAACAAAATGAAGAAAAATGATCCAACTAAACAAAGCATGGCTAGTAACTACCCTACATGTATGCATAAACAGAACGCGAACACTGGGAATTTGATAGGCTTGTTTACAAACTAATTAATAGGTGAGGATAATTGGGTCAAAATGCATTGCCTTTGGCACAAACAGTAGACATTCTACAATATTTTAATACAAATCAAAAGCTGCTGCATTTTATAGTAGCTGAGAATAATATTTGTAAGACTCGTTAAAACAATTCAACTTAAAACATTAAGGCTATTTAAAATGTGCAAAATGGAGAGTAACAATTTCTCACACTTCATGATCACATGCTTCAAATGACGGCTGCGTAATTTAATTATCGATGAATAAGGAATATGCTATAATTTGGCAAATGAATCGGCCCACGCCCACTAACTTTTAACAACGATTGCTTGAAAATTGATCATATTTATCTGGCGTACTAATCTGACCACAGGCCCTCTTACCTCCGTCCATATGATCAACAGCAGGCACAGTATTGAGAGGCAATTCGTAATCCTTGTACAATTCCACATGCCTCCGATTAATTGGTAGCCTATGTCATAGGGAAAAAGCGATCCAAACGGAAAACAGCCGTTGACCGGCAAAACAGTTCTCCGCTTTTGACATGCAAAAATTACAGCATGTTTTTTTCCTTCGTATTTTTTCAAAAATCACCAAAACATTAGCCTACATGCGTGTTCAGCAGGCAACCGACAAAGCGCAGTGATGGACCAGCCACAAGAACCTCAGTTAAATCACTCCACAGCAACTGATATGTTTCCCAGCTACATCACGCCCGAGGATGTTTTTTTGATTGGCAGCTCAACAAACCACTCACAAAACCGCGTGCTTGGGATTTGGCGAGAACCGTCACCGAGCCAACCAAACGAACCGGGGGCGGAGTATTCCCCAAAAACTTGAATTAGGATGGTTTCCTTTGGTAGCCTGTATGACAACTGAGAAGATGCAGACCGAATGGATATTTTGTCTATATTGGCTGTGTCTAACAGTTATATGTTCTTTAAATAAAAACATGAACATATTACATTGTAATCATACAGTGTACACTCATATCAGGGCCAATTAAAGAGGAGCAATTAAGGTTACCTGTCTTGCTCAAGAGCACATCAATTATTTTCTCATTTTGTCGGCTCGCGATTGGAACGCTCCAACGTAGCCAACTAGGTTAGCTGCCGTCTATAACTTGTTCTTTTAGGTTTGCAATAGCCTTGCAATTGTGTTATCAGGGTTGCTAATGCCTATTGTCTTATTTCCGTAGATCAAAGCCAATTTACGACAGGCAAAATGCAATATTTTTCTTATTCAAACGGAAATGTAATAAAAATGAAGTGCTTGTGAATTAGAATATTCAGTAAATTATTTCACTTTACTCGAAGCATTTAGGGGCTTTTCCCATTAGCCTAAGTACAAGTTCATCCATTTAACAAAGCATACTGTAGAAAGACAGAGCTTTGCTGAATAAATAGTTGAGAGCGCCCTCTTCTGTTGGATTCCAATGTGCTATGCATGTCATGCAATGAAGTACAGTGGCTAGTTCAATAATTACACTGATAAAGCACATATTCCTGCCTTATATTAAAACCAACATATAAAAGCATAGGTTTTACTAGGTTTTGCTGAAAACTTATGTGACAGTTTCAATTGGGTTTAAAATACAGTTAAAGACATTTCTAAAACTATAATATATTTTAGTTATTGCTTGGTAAAAGCACCTTAGGCTGCCACTATTGCTGCCATTACAAATGTGAATAATTTGAACAAAAAATTCCACAAACAAATCTTAGGACAATGTATCCAGGGGGAACAAAATACCGGAAACACTTAACAATATATTAATATCAAAGACTTAATTAAGGATTAGGGTTACTTTCCTTCATGAAATGCTTTCTGTCATACTGAACAGTGTGTTGTGGGATATTGCATCGTTGTTAAAGAAGAAAAGCCTCCAGTTTTTCGGAATAAGCTGTTATATTTTTTGAGAGTTTCCCTTGACACGTCGAATAATTTAGGACGTATTGTGACTGATTTATCTGCAATTTCGGCACCATTTATTTGGCCTCTTTAGAACTCTTTTAGCTGTCTCATGTTGTTTTGAAAACTCAAATATTAGAGTGTTAATTGTCAGACCTCTTTAATAGCTGATACATTATGTACTGCTAATTGGCAATCAATGTAAATGTGACGTCTTCATCAGGATTTGTAATTGTGATTTAGTTACCTGTAAGGATCTGTCCTTATCCATTTGGTGTTTCCATTATTTTGTCCCTCTTCTGTATTTTCAGAAGAGTGATGCAGGCTTTCCAATATCTTTTCATTAAGCGTGCCGTCAAACGTAAAACAGAAGGGGAGAAAAAAATGTAATCTTGCTAAAAATGCATATCAGAAATGTTTGCAGCAATTTTTAATTATTCAAAATCCTTTTTGTTCTTGGGAGTCAGGTGCATAGGTACAATTGGAAATGACGGAAAAGAAAAAACTTGCTTTAACGGTTCTGAATCTAAGCGAGTTTTACCAAATCAATGCATAAGGTGCAAAGATGCAAAGGTTTAGGAACGAGTTTGATATTGGGGTAGACACACCATATATTTTTCACAAATTGTTCTTATTATTGGGGGGGACCACATTGCTCGTCTATAACAATGGGGGGGACATTTCCCCCCATCTCACCCGTTCCTACGCCCTTGCAAAGATGCAATTTGCAGTCTTTTCCCAGTAATGTAAAAAAGTGGTGCTACCAAAAATGTCATTGTGGCTTTTCAAAATTGGAATTTTATCACTGAGGTATAATAGTGAGTCTACATATAGACTCTTCACACAAAGACAACATTTTACAAATCAAGCCTAAAATTTAAAGTTTAAAAATATATATTTGTATTGCAAAACAGCCCAGACTACATCTATAATTTGCTCCAGGAGTCGTATTGCTTTAATTTTTCAATTTTTCTTTAAAATATATAATTTGTTTTTTGTTTTAAAATTGTGGTGTAAATAGGTTAAGTTTGGTAGAAATTAATCTTATGTAATCCATATAGATTTCACAGTAAGCAGCCAGATCTAAAGCTGTGGAAAGAGTGCAGTAGCAATTGTGTATTATTATCATTTTTTATCAAAACACAGAAATCCTTGTCTGGCACTTGGTCATACACATCAATCACAGCTTCAGAAATCCTGACCCTTTTTATGCAACCACTTCCTACAGAGGTGTCAGGTTTCTTAACACTGTCTCTCTCTCTCTGGCATTTCAAAAGAGCTTGTCTTATGTATGAGAGAAAGTGTGTATGTTCTCCATGGTGTGTACATAATTGTGTGCATTCACCTTTGTGTGTATGAAATGTGCCAATTTGAGACCTGTTTACAATCGATTGGTCTTACATACATTGCAGAAGGCAGCATTATTTATAGGCCAAAAATAATTGGCAACCCTTTGGTTCACTCAGCTCAAAGAAGACACATTTATAATATGGAATACTTTACAAGTTGGGTCAGGCAATATAATGTTCATATACTGTACAGCTCAGAAAAAAAAATTAAGAGACCACTGCAAAATCATCAGTGTCTCTGTTTTTTTATTGATATGCATGCATTTGGGTAAAATGAATTTTTTTTGTTATAACTATTGACATAATATCTTTCAAATTCTAAATAAAAATCCTGTCATTCAGAATTTGTACAGGCATCTGGTGATGTCCATGCATCTCTGACTTCAAGCAGTCGTTGTATGCAAAGGATATGCAACCAAATATTAACAACTATTACTTTATTCTACATTCTGTTAAATTGTTTTTTGGGTGCCTGAAAAATTAGGGGACCATGTACAAAAGGTGCTGTAAAACTATTCATCCGATATGTATGAATATACCCTCAAATTAAAGCTGACAGTCTGCACTTCAACCTCATTGTCATTGTATGCTTTCAAACTCGAAGTGATAGAGTACAGAACAAAAATAACAAAACAATTGTCACAGTCCTATGATTATGGTGCTCACTGGATATTTGTGTGTCACTGTGTAACAGAACAGGCTTCCCCCAACTGGCCTGCCATTAGCCTCTTCTACCGCCAGTCCACTGGCATCAGGTCATCAAATAGAGACGTAATTGCCTAGCAGTAGAACCTCACTGGTGGATGGATGTGTGTGTATTAGAGTAGGCTGGCTGGTGGTGGGGGATGGTGAAAGTGAATATTCCCCTCATCCATTTTTCATAGGTTCTCTCTCTTAGATATGAGACAACATTCCTGCTTGAATGTATGGCCACATTTGAGGGAAGATGGTAAAGAGAAGGCAGTTGTAATATCGTTGGTTGACCAACTAATCTATACGATGACATGGACAGGTGTGGGACCTGACACCAGAGCAGCACTCCTGCCCTGAGGCACTTTATTACTAATGGCTGCTCAAATGTGTCTTAGATGTACAGATCCACTATAGACCGGAAGCTTCTGTGCATATGCGGATCACGTTCTGCAGATGTCAAGAGAGTTTTCTTCCACTGAAATGCCTAGGTGAGGCCCCCAAGCCTTTTTACTGCCGCCTAGATCTGAACTGTTTATTAAAGTCTCTTAATTTGGGGATGGAAAGACTTTCAGCATAAACTTAGATAACTAAAATCATACACAATTTAAGTAGAAATTATGATGTAGTTTTGTATTTTCTGTTAAATGTTGCTGGTCTGTTTTAACAGTTATAATAAGTTATTTTGAACAATAAAACATTATTATTTAGACTTTGTAATAAATATGGCTGCATTACAAAAAAAACAAAAATACTTGACAAACAGAATCAAGCAAAATTCATTTAAAGGTATAAGACATTGAGGTCAGAGATCATGTTGCATTTTATTCCAAGGCATCACAAACTGTGCATCGTAAAATTGTGTGAAGAGAAAAAAAATATGATTGTAATAACTAATTATAGATTTATAATAGCAGAAATAACTAAACACATTTACAGAGAATACATTCAAAATGAGAAGGGCTGGGAGGCGGGAGTATTTGACAAAAGCTTTTGAGAATTTCTGACACCTCCTGACATCGATGACCTGAGTGGTATACTGTAAGTGCCTGTGGCCCAGTCATCTATTGGGTTGGCAGCTGTAACTGGTGCACCTTGTGATTTGTTGCATTTCAGTTGTCATACCAAGGCGTGCACAAATCATTCATATTTTGACAGATATGACTCATTGTCATGAGTAGCATTTACCTGTGGAATAGTTACAATGGGAGAGAGGGAATTAATGATTTAAACCGAAGTTGTGTGTGCAATATTTAAACTTTCACTAATACACCAACTTTAATACAATGCTATAGGATCTCTACTGACCACAGAATTTCAGTTTAACATCAACATCCAAAAACCCTCTCTGTCCGCAATCCCTGTCCTTGGGCGTTGTGATCAGGTTAGAACGGGACGGAGTACCTCATAATGGTCCTTGAACACTCCTTTCATCCGCATCTGCTCTCCGACTTACAGGCCAACACTGCTCATCTTCATAGACAAGCTACCAGTGGGATGTAGGTGTGATGCTTCTGGCTGGAGAAAATGTTCTGTATGTCAGTTTAACTGGACACTTCCCCTCTCTGATGGCTCTCACATACGGAAATGACCCAGAATCTCTGGGTTTGGACCAGAAAAATTTCTGGCCACAATTAACAGGTTGACCCATTTTCTTTTCACCAGTAAAACATTTTTACTTTAACGATATTACTCAGGACCATGTGAGAAGTGACCGTTTGTTTCCAATGTACCCAGCTTTCCATCATTCCACAAACCCTTTATTTTGGTAATTTAACTTGCAACAATCACGGCACGTAACTTGGCAACATATTTAATCATAGTTTATTAAAAAGTAAACATCTCAGTAAGAATTTCTATTCAGAATGCAACATGCTTACCAGTCTTTTTGCAGTGAGGTTTTCACTTTATTTCTTTAAACACCACTGTACAGTATGCTAAATGAACTACTGTTTTTGATTATTTACTGTGAAAACCTATACACACTCATATCCATTGCAGCAAAAGCCGATTTTGTCCCAAGCCCTTCTGTTTGTGTTCAATCTTTTTCAAGAACAGGAAGTATTTGCCAGCACATACACGCACAGAGAGAAAACATTCACTAGCCAACAACCAGCCAAAAAACTTGCTTCGATGCGCTTGACCCAAATTGCCGGAGCGAAATGAGACCACATCAGAACACGACTATAACCCATGCTTTGCCAACATGTCAGGACTAAGATTTAGCATGTGAATTGGTCAATATGAACCTGTGGGGAAACCTCAACAGTCAGGATTCAACAGTTGTGGTCAAAAAACATTTCCACTGCATTTCAGCCCTGCTGAAAAAAGACCAGCTGCCATCTTCGTATGTCATTGTCTCGTTAACACAGGTGCAGAGGTGGACAAAGTAATGAGTAAAAGTACTTTTCTGAGTAAACCTGAGTTCACATGTTTTGGGAAGTCCCTACTTAAGACCAAATTGATCAGGTAAAAGGAGTTCCCATCTTACCAGTGACCATGATTGATATTTCCTTTACTCTTTCTAATTGTTTTATAGGTTACTGTTAAGATATGAACTCCCTTTACCTGATCAATTTGGTCTTGAGTAGGGACTTTCCAAAACATGTGAACTCAGAGTTACTCAGAAAAGTACTTTTACCCAAGTAAATGTCCACCTCTGCACAGGTGAGAGTGTGGACGAGGACAAAGCTGGAGATCAGTCTGTCATGCTTATTGAGTTAGAATAACAGACTGGAAGCTTTAAAAGGAGGGTGGTGCTAAAAATCATTGTTTTTCTCTGTCACCCATAGTTACCTTAGTTACGCCGTCATCATTGCTTTGCACAAAAAGGGCTTCACATGCAAGGATATTGCTGCTAGTAAGATTGCACCTAAGTAAACCATTTATTGGATCATCAAGAACTTCAAGGAGAGAGGTTCAATTGTTGTAAAGGAGATGTCAGGGCACCCAAGAAAGTCAAGCAAGTGCCAGGACCGTCTCTTAAAGTTGATTCAGCTGCAGGATCGGGGCACCACCAGTGCAGATCTTGCTTAGGAATGGCAGAAGGCAGGTGTGAGTGCATCTGCACGCACAGTGAGGTGAAGGGTTTTGGAGGAATGCCTGGTGTCCAGAAGGGAAGAAAAGAAGCCACGTCTCTCCAGGAAAAACATCAGGGACAGACTGATATTCTGCAAAAGGTACAGGGATTTGACTTCTGAGGACAAGGACAAAGTCATTGTCCTTAGAAGACTAGGTGAGCGCTACCATCAGTCCGGTGTCATCCCAACAGTAAAGCATCCTGAGACCATTCATGTGTGGAGTTGCTTCTCAGCCAAGGGAGTGGGCTTATTCACAATTTTGTCTAAGAACACAGCCATGTGTAAAGAATGGTACCAAATCATTCTCAGAGAGCAACTTCTCCCAACCATCCAAGAACAGTTTGGGGACAACCAATGCCTTTTTCAGCATGATGGAGCATCTTGCAATAAGGTAAAGGTGATGTGGTTCAGGGAAGAAAACATCACAACTTTGGGTCCATGGCCAGGAAACTCCCCAGACCTTAATCCCATTGAGAATTTGTGGTCGATCCTCAAGAGGCGGGTGGAGAAACAAAAACCCACAAATTCTGACAAACTCCAAGCATTGATCATGCAAGAACAGGCTGCCATCAGTCAGGATGTGGCCCAGAAGTTAATTGACAGCATACCAGGGTGGATTGCAGAGGTTTTGAAAAAGAAGGGTCAACACTGCAAATAGACTCTGTATAAACTTAATGTAATTGTCAATTAAAGCCTTTGACACTTAGGGAATGCTTGTAATTATACTTCAGTATACAATAATAACTACTGAAAAAAAATGACAAGCAGAAAGCTTTGTAGAGACTAATACTTGTGAAATTCTCAAAACTTTTGGCCATGACTGTACAAGCCTTTTGATCACATCTCATTCAGCACATGGGCCTTGCATATTGCTGTTCTTTGTGACTACGATAAGCTTGAAACAATGTACATTGTGCTACAAATAGAGTATTTGTTGATAAATTTCAAACCATGTCTACTTGTGGACACTAACGGATTAGATTGTTAAAGGCTTTTTCTTGACTGCAGACTGTGTATTACACGAATATGACTTACAAATACAGTAGCTCCACAAACAGTTCTAAACTTTATTGTGATGAGGCTGTCTGAAGTTTTTTGTTCTACACCATTGTGTCATTTATAACATTCAATAAATATTTAATTATCAAGAGCTGCCTGCAATGTTTACTTTTTTTGCAGAGGAAAACTTTCCACATATTACTCCTGCCATTGATACTGCTGTATATCTTATCTCTGCCATTCAAAAACAATTCACAACTATCATGACAGTATTAACTGATCAGCCATACTATTATGACCACTGACAGGTGAAGTGAATAACACTGACAATCCTGTCATCGTGGCACCTGTCAGTGGGTGGGATATATTAAGCAGCGAGTGAACATTTTGTCCTCAAAGTTAATGTGTTACAAGCAGGAAAAATGGGGGAAAAAATCATAAGGATTTGAGCAACTTTGACAAGGGCCAAATTGTGATGGCTAGACGACTGGTTTAGAGCATCTCCAAAACTGCAGCTCTTGTGGGGTGTTCCCGGTCTGCAGTGGTCAGTACCTGTTAAAAGTTGTCCAAGGAAGAAAGAGTAGTGAACCGACGACCGGGTCATGGGTGGCCAAGGCTCATTGATGCACGTGGTGAGCGAAGGTTGGCCCACAGGGTCTGATCCAACAGACAAGCTACTGTAGCTCCAATAGCTGAAACAATTAACGCAGGTTCGGACCAAAAGG
This sequence comes from Umbra pygmaea, assembly GCA_016801145.1. Taxonomy (NCBI): domain Eukaryota; kingdom Metazoa; phylum Chordata; class Actinopteri; order Esociformes; family Umbridae; genus Umbra; species Umbra pygmaea. The sequence goes on from JACXGM010000177.1 coordinate 47,096, forward strand.
TGTCAAAATACAGTGCAGCAAAGTTTGTTGCTTATGGGGCCGCGTAGCAGCAGACCAGTCAGGGTGCCCAAGCTGACCCCTGTCCACCGCCGAAAGTGCCTACAATGGACATGTGAACATCAGAATTGCACCACAAAGCAATGGAAGAAGGTGGCCTGGTCTGATGAATCAGATTTTCTTTTAAAACGTGAAGATGGCCAGGTGCGTGTGAATCACTTACCTGGGGAACATGGCACCAGGATGCACTATGGGAAGAAGGCAAGCCGGCAAAGTGTGATGCTTTGGGCAATGTTTTGCTGGGAAAACCTTGGGTCCTGCCATTTATGTGGATGTACTTTGGCACATACCACCTACCTAAGCATTGTTGCAGACCATGTACACCCTTTCATTGACATGGTATTCCCTGAATTCATTGGCCTCTTTCAGCAGGATAATGTGCACTGCCATAAAGCAAAACTGGTTCAGGAATGGTTTGAGGGGGGGATCTGCATGACCTAGTGGGATAAGTTGCTGCATTGCAGGCCTGTATACATCATGATAGTCAGTGGTTTGAGCCTGACTATGGGTTCTCTGACTTTCCCTGTTGTGCAAACTGGCATAGCGCTGCCCGGGATTTGGGTTAGATAAATCAGATTATGTATCCTGCCACATGACTCTTCAGCGACTCCTTGTGTCCAGATCAGGTGCCTGTAAATTCAATGGTGAAAGTATAGTCGGTGAACATAAACATCCTGTCAGATATAGACTCTGCGAGGGCGGCATGAGGGCACGACAACCTAGTGGGATCTGGGTTCACAGCCCAGCACCATGATTGGCATTCTCCAGAGAACAGATAATGTTTAGGGGTGTGGAGTTTTCCTTTAACATGTCAGATTGTTATTTCACATGTCAAGATTAACATGCAAAGACAGAAATGGCATTCAGTGACTGAATAGAATAACTGAGTGAGCAACTTTTGAGCTCCACTCAAGCAAGACATTAATGGGTTGATGTTTTGCCAGACATGACTGATTTACACACATTTAAAATATATTTTTTCAACATAATTTTGCCAGCCCTAGTGTGAAAAGGGCCTGATCTAAGAGTTTACTCCTAATAAACGTCAACTGGTTGTTCTTTGGGTTGGCCACAACATGTTAAGTTTACCGGCTTCTCCATTTTCCTTTTTGCTCACTGGCCAGGCAGAGGTCCTCATTTGAATACAGGTGGATAACTGACTGGAGTCATATTGGAGGTACTCCCTCCTGTGCTTTTGTCCTCCCTGCCTCATAATTCCAGAGGTGGCCACAAAGCCTGTCACTTCAAAGACTCTGGCATGGTTGCGCTGATATTTCACCCAGAAGGAGGAGGAAACCAGACTGCTATTGCAACCACCACCGATGTCCTCTGTTGGACAAACCCAGTGAAAAGACCTGCTACAGCCCACGTGTCCAATTTCAACAGGAAAGCGTCTAGGTCGGCTGGGTAAAGGGAGGGGCCTCATTATTAATTAATTAACAATTTGCGGGGACAAAAAAGCCCTGACACTCTCCCTCAGGGGGTGCTTGGATAGGGGCAGGTGCCAGGCCAGGGGTTCGCGTTTCTTTGTGCCACCATCTGAAATGGCTCAATTCATTTGACAGAGGCTTTGACTTTGCTGTGCAATTCGAATCCTCAGTCTAACACATGCCATTACCAATCCCACGTCGGCTGAGATTAGTGAACGAGGGGAAACTTCATGGGGAAGGAGAAACTATTAACCGATAGGTATCCACATAAATCAACATGGAGTACATGCAAGACAACTAGACTCCTATGTACACATAGCAACTATGTATTCCAATAGCAACTAGGTTTGTAAGAGGTGTTCAAGAAGACTGTGATTATGCAATATCCAAGGAATGATCACCATGGTACCAAATAAGGTACCTTTACTCTAAAAGACATTGCTCCTGCGGTTAGTCATCCGGGCCTTTACACTTCGGCTCAGATTGTCCTTCGTAGCAGTATTGTAATAAGCTGTCATTTTACAAGGCAGTATGCACAGTGAAAATATGTCAATCTTTTTGGTATTTTGAAGAACATTTTAAGGGCTTATTTGTAATTTGAATTAAGTGCTTGTAGTCTTAAAAAAAGTCTACCTTAAAAAACATTTATGGTGTTAACTCTTGAGTTTGGGAGATTTTATTGATACTGTTTTCTGTGTGCCCACAGCTCATTTACACTGCATGCAAGATTGCAGACTGTGTGAAAGATATCCCAGATCTCATATTGAGATGTTTCACACCAAGACAAAACACTGTCCCATCCCCACACAGAATGAGATATTCAGTGAGCTGAAACATCTAGAACGTTCCGGTTAAAAAAATATCAAGAGAAATAAGTTGTATAAATAGAGATGCCAACATTCTCTTGACAGTCAAATCTGCTCTACACAGTGCATTTATTTCTATAGGTCTTTGTAACGTCGGTAAAAAACAAATGCTAGTGACAGATTCGTTTTTTTCTGTGAAATCGACAAGCCCAGACATTCGAAGTATAGTGCTTCATAGATGCCACTCAACATAAGAAGCTCAACCAAAAGTAAAATTACTTTGTCAGGTGAATTCAGCATTTTGCTATTCATGCCAAAAGTGAGTCAAACAACAGCCATGTAAAATGAGGGCATAGAAATACATGTCGTTCCATGCTGTTTGAGATCTGAATGTTCTCCGGAATTGTTTTATGTATTTTATGTATTCATATTTTAATCATATCTACATCAGCAGGCAAAGTGTTTGAAACTTGATTGTAATCTGCAATGACGACCTGGCCAAGAAAAGCATGGAAACACTAAGATACACATGACATACTCAAAAGAAAGAATATGCAATGAGTACAAATGTACCTTACACACTGGGGTAACAAGTATTTGGGGCTCAAGGAGTAGAGCATGGTGCTGGAAATCTTATTTGTATTAAATTGTCTGGTAAATTGCGAATGCCAAATACAGTATGTTTTCATCCAATTAAATGCTCACAAAAAATGTTTAAACCTCAGCAATGACTAACACTTGGCTGTATTGCTTTAATTTCCATTCTCCTTGGACTTTAATTCAATGTATTGATTTCAAAAGAAATATGTAAATTATTCCTAGCCTTTGAGAAGCTACTACGCAGGGCCGGATTATGAACTGGGCAAATGTGGCCTGTTCCCAGGGGCCTCTGAACATTAGGGGCCTCAGGCTAAAAGTCACCCAGAGGCCCCTAATGGTCTGAGGCTATGAGACAATCTACTGTGAATGCAAAATGTAGATAAAAAGACCAACAGTGCTGAATATATGGAACCTTTAGACAATCAAATCCCCCGTGACTGCACTTTTTACACCTGTACCCATACCAGGGCCCTACTACAACTCCACCTCAGCTCTTAGCAGGACTCCTTCACAAACCATAATAAGGCCTCTCCTCTACAAACTACACCAAGGCCCCTCCATAACCTGTACAGGGGCCCCTTGATCCCACCACTACCAATAAAAGTGCATCTAATTATGTGTGTGTGTTAGATAATAGATCTGTTTAATATTATGTATTTTATATTACACAGCTCTTGAAAAAATTTAAAGACCACTGCAAATGTTTTTTAAATGAATCCCATTGAAAACCTATGGAATGTGATCAAGAAGATGGATGGACACAAACCATCAAAGAAAGCAAAGACGCTTGAAATCTTGTGCCAGGTGGGGCATAAAATCAACCAACATCAATGTGAAAGACTGGTAAAGAGCATACCAAGATGCATAAAAGACAATTTTTATTATTATTAAATTATTATTCTACCAAATACTGATTTCTGAACTCTTCGTAAGTTAACACATATATTGTGCTATATACATGTATTGTGTTGTTTAAAAATAAATATTAATTTATTTTATTTGCATTATATGAGGTATGAAAACACTTTTTTGTTATTATGGCCAGATATTGTTTTTATCTGGATTTTGATGAGAAATGTTGTCAGTAGTTTATGGAATAAAACAAATTAATTTTCATTTTACCCAAAGACAATATCAATAGTAAAACCAGACATGATTTTGCAGTGGTTTCTAAATTATTTCCAGAGCTGTATATTTTTTATATGATTCAGCCATTATGCTGTAAACTCTGTGTGAGTATTTTTTTCATGTACTTCAGCCTTAACCCAACTAGGGCTAAGGGGGTTTAAGTCCACTTGGCACATGATGATATTTTGGCCTCTGAAAGGGTCATACCATAGAAATAGAATGGATAGAAAGGCCATTGAACTGCTTGGTGTGGGCATTCAATCAGTACACAACAAAGTGGCAATTGTTATTAGTTGTCATGGTGACAACACACAAATCAGTTTAATGCGGAAGTAGGCCACTTGATCTTTGCAATGGAAATGGTACACATAAAAATGGCTGCTGCTCTGACCTTCTGCTACATTGATTTGAATTGGAATGGCCTTTCTATCCATTTTATTTCTATGGGTCATACTTACTAATACAGTGAATTGGTTTATAGTTTTTGATTTAAAAGACCCTTGGCTACAAGATGAATAAATATACTCCATTACTCTGAGACATTGATTTTCATGCATGAAAACAAAATAACCTGTTTTAGTGCAGGGTTATGTGCTGCACCCTTGCAGAAATGTTATTTGGTCATTTTTACTTCCCACTTCCTGTCTGTAAAATTTTTAGTTTGCCAAGATAAAGTTAAAAACAACCCAGCTTTGAGCAGCGATATCTCCGGCAGTGATGAACCTACATGGAAAAAACATTTTATTTGCAGCAGAACCTCTACAACAATACCAATCATTAGTTGCTAACATGTACGGTTCGTGAGATATAAAGCTTTTCTTCTCTTAAGTGTCAATTGAACATTGTGTGAATCGGGGGGGGGGGGGCATCCAAAGACACTTGTGCCCAGGGGCCTTGTAGTATGTAGGTCCGGCCTTGTTCCTACACAACATCCTAACCTTAACAATCTCATTAGAATTGTCAGACTAATAATATGAATTGACTGGCATAGCCATATGTCAAAAGAATTCTAAGTGATTAATGCATTAGGAAATACTGTACTATAAGAATGTTTTGTAATTCAGTGTCATAGCCAGTAGAGTAAAAATATGGACTGTTGATTAGTAATTTGATTTTCACAGGGTTGGGGTCACAAGAATTAATAAAGGGTTCTTGAGCCAAGAAAATTTGGGAACCACTTGTATTATAGGCATTTATTGTAAACAAAATATAAATGGTTTAGAAAAAATATAGTGGCCATATAACAATGAGTGAAATTTTCCAGTTTTCAGTTGTGAACCATACCAAGTTAATGACAATGATATTTCTACATTTTCTCTTTTCGAAAACACTATAATGTATTACAATACATTAATAAGTGCTACAAGATTGGCAACATTTGACTTTCCATGTGGCCTCCTGATCAAATGTGTGGATGGCAAACTTGATGTTTGTGAACATATCCTGGAAGTGTATGAATAGATTGGAATTTAAACAGTAAACAAAGCCAAATCTGTAAAATGATGGGCCATGGTTTAAATGATGTTCAGCATATAATACAAGCTTTAAAAAGCTTAATAAGCATGGCATAAACCTGTTACATTGTGGCATACCTGTGTTAATATCTCACCAAAGTGAAATACATGTCATGGAATTCAGGGAGCAGGTTGAGGGCCAAGCGGACATGACCAGTAGCAGGATTTCATATTGAAATGTAAATAAAGTATTAAAGTCGTAGAAACTACTCGACTGTTCGAGTCTCTTGTGTTGGTTTCTTAAACCTCGGCACACCTGGACTGAAAGAGATTTTGCAATCTTCCAAATTCTTTAGCATTTGTTAAGGTGTTGAAATTGTGTCTTGCCCCAGATTAGAAAACAAAACTGAAACTTGGCTATGTATATAATGTATTTTGGTAAACAAATCCATTGTAGATGTAGTCTTGTGCTGTTGGTTATTGTCCTGCTGGAAGAGATAAAATAATTTTAATGTTACACACCTATTAGTCACAGTTCTTCATGAGTCTGATAAAAAACTCCCTGGTAGTTAAATGTGTGCATGTAATACTTAGCAGAGTATTCCTTACAGATGCTGTATGTTTGGGGGTCAGAGGAATGTAATTTTCAAAATAATGAAAATCACAATTTTTCACAAGAAGCGAGTCCATGCACTGTGATTTGAGAAGCTACACTACAACACTCACTTTTGACCTAAGTGTTGTTTGGCATGATGTCGGTTTGGCAGAGGCACCAGGGGTTAGCCACACCTCCCCCACCTCAATTTACTTCACACTCCTCTAAACGTGTGCATGACTTTGTCTAATGATTAATATTGTGCTGTTGAACCAAGAATACCAAAACATATTGCCATGACAACTACACTACACCGGTGTCAAATGTTTAGCTTGGAAACAAGAGTATTTTATCCACACCACTGTTTCCTCAGCACACAACAAAAGGAAGAATCTGCTATTCTGTTTGAACAAACAACATACAATTCAAGTCTACTCTGAGCATTCCAGAGCCAAGGACTGAAAATAAACAAAAGAAGTAACACACTTGAACGAAGAAGTACAGAATATATCCATAAAAAATAAAGATGAGAATTCATAAAGGGTGTTGTTCAGGATTTTAAAGGAAAGTGAACGATATGTTTCACTTCCCATGCCACAACATTTTATTATAATTTGTAGTACCTTTGTCATGAAATTTATTTTACCAGAACCCAATTAGTGGTTATTACCACACTTCATAGCAGCATCTCCCAGCGTTATCAAGATAAACTCAGCAAAAAAAGAAACATTCATTTTTCAGGATACTGTAGTATAAAGATAATTGGTAAAAAGCCAAATAACTTTGGAGAACTTCATTGTAAAGGGTTTAAGCAATGTTTTTGAATTGTTGTTGAATGAGCAAAAAATTAATGAACATGCACCTGTGGAACGGTTGTTAAGACACCAATAGCTTACAGACGGTAGGCAATTAAGGTCACATTTTTGAAAACTGAGGACACTAAAAAAACCTTTCTACTAATTCCAAAACACCAAAAGAAAGATGCCCATGGTCCCTGCTCATCTGCGTGAACGTGCATTAGGCATGATGCAATGAGGCATGTGGACTGCAGATGTGGCCACGGCAATAAATTACAATGTGCGTACAGTAAGACAGTGCTAAAGGGAGACAGAAGGACAGCTGACCGTCCTCGCAGTGGCAAAAAACATGTAACAACACCTGCAAGGAATTGGTATGTCCGAACATCAAACCGGCAGGCCAGGTACAGGATGGCAACAACTGCCCAATTTACACCAGGAACACACAATCCCTCCATCAGTGCTCAGACTTTCCGCAATAGGCTGAGAGAGGCTGGACTGAGGGCCTGTAGGCCTGTTATCCGGTAGGTCCTCACCAGACATCACCGGCACAAACCCACCTTCACTGGACCAGACAGGCATGCAGAAAGTGTAACATCTCACAGCAAGAACTGTCAAATCGGGTGCAGTCTATGAGGAGGAGATGCACTGCAGTAATGCAGCTAAATAATAATAATAATAATGCATTCAATTTATATAGCGCTTTTCTTCCAAGGAACCCAAAGCGCTTTTACACAGTGAGGGGGAAAGCCCACCTCATCCACCACCAATGTGTAGCACCCACTTGGGTGATGCACGGCAGCCATTTTGCACCAGAACGCTCACCACACATCAGCTATCAGGTAGAGAGGTGAGTAGTTATGTATGCCAATTAGGAAGGAGGGGGATTATTAGGTGGCCATGATTGAAGTGAGGCCTGGTTGGGAATTTGGCCATGACACCGGGGTTAACACCCCTACTCTTACGATAAGTGCCATGGGATTTTTAATGACCACAGAGAGTCAGGACACCCATTTACTGTCCCATCCGAAAGACGGCACTCTAAGCAGGGCAGAAGTCCCCGTCACTGCCCTTGGGCATTGGGAGTGATCTTTAGACCAGAGGGAAGAGTGCCCCCTACTGGCCCTCCAACACCACTTCCAGCAGCACTGGTCTCCCATCCAGGGACTAACCAGGCCCAACCCTGCTTAGCTATAGAAGCAAACCAGCAGGGCAATACAGGGCTCTATGCTGCTGGCAATATGCAGCTGGTGACTGACTGACTGTTACTTTTGATTTTGAACCCCCTTTGTTCAGGGACCGATTATTTCATTTCTCTTAAGTCACATGCCTGTGGAACTTATGTTAATTCAAATGTTTACATGTTAGGTTTGCTGCAAATGACAACAGTTGGAAGTGAGATGTTTATTTTTTTGCGGAGTTTATATGTTCCAAATCACATTCAATGCTGTTCTGGTTCTTACTTTGGCCCACGCTCAGCTAAGAAACCTATACCAGAATCCTTATGCGATGAACATAATGTCCTCTGTGTCATCTTGAAGAAAATAACATTTGAAGAAGTATACGATCTCAGGCATCAACCAACTTTTATTTACACTTAATGCAGTTTAATGAAACAGTTAGTGCACATGCAAAATATAATTTAAATATATATTTTTGCACCAAGTGCCATGTTAATTTATTGTGAATTATTTTTAAATAACAATTACGAAATCAAGTAAAAAAAAAAAATGAAGTATCACTCAAAAAACACAGTCCACAATGAATATCCACTCCAAATAAAGAAGAAAAACTCTGATAAGAAACAATGACACTTTGTCGATAACATTTCTCAGAGTAAGACACAAACAATTCACAGTTGAACAAATCTTTTTGCAGTATGACTTGAACAAATAAAATGCATACACAAAAATAACCAGGGGCTTTAAATAGATATTACAATTTAATCCCCCTTTATCAAAACATAAGCAAAAATGTATTTTCTCAATCTCGATATATGGATACTGAAAATACTTGTCTTTCAAAATTGTGCAAGAAGCATTTGAATAGTCAAATAAATTAAAGTGTTTTTGTCACAAAACAATATTATGCCCTCAGAAAAGTAGCGTTGTTAAAAAAAAAAAACACAGTTAATTTTAGTGGAAATATCAAGACTCAGTACCAAAAGTGGTACAATATGAATAGAAAGGGAGATCATGTATATGATGCATTGTCAGAAAGAGAACTCCTGCATTGTCAGAAAGAGAACTCCACCGAAAATGCTAGGAATCAGGAATTTATGAAACATTTGATATGTTAGTGCCTAATGGGCATGCAAGCACATGCTAAATGCAGATCAGTAGTGACACGGGCCATAGATGCTGTATGCGCTACAGTGATAGTGAAAATTCACATGCTTATGTCACATGGTGATGGAGGTAGACCTGTCACATGATGTTATGTTAGTGTCCAGCACTGGCTTGACGGACATACATTATTTATATATACCCAATTTGGTATGCCAAATCTATGGTTTTATACTCAATTGAATGTATTAGTCATATGCATAGTTTGAAAATATTTTTTATACTGGTCAAGTTGCTTTGATGGACCATCTGTCCTTGCATCCGTAGCTAGGTTGATTCATTTGAGAGGGGTTACATCACAGTCCCTTCCCAAGCTATTGAGTGTAAGTCGCTCTGAATAGAATAATCAGTTATTGACTAAAATGATAACTGTTCATATTAAATTTGACTTGTCATGGCTTGTATGTGAACGGGGTTGATACCGTTTGACCTCATTAGACCAGTATAGTGTAGAGACTAGCAGTCCTTACTACATCTGTGTTATAGCTGTATCGGTCCTTACTACATCTGTTACAGCTGTATCGGTCCTTACTACATCTGTGTTATAGCTGTATCAGTCTTTACTACATCTGTGTTATAGCTGTATCGGTCCTTACTACATCTGTGTTATAGCTGTATCGGTCCTTACTACATCTGTGTTATAGCTGTATCGGTCCTTACTACATCTGTGTTATAGCTGTATCGGTCCTTACTACATCTGTGTTATAGCTGTATCGGTCTTTACTACATCTGTGTTATAGCTGTATCGGTCTTTACTACATCTGTGTTATAGCTGTATCGGTCTTTACTACATCTGTGTTATAGCTGTATCAGTCCATACTACATCTGTGTTATAGCTGTATCAGTCCATACTACATCTGTGTTATAGCTGTATCAGTCCTTACTACATGTGGAACAGCTGTATCAGTCCTTACTATATCTGTGTTATAGCTGTATCGGTTTTTACTACATCTGTGTTATAGCTGTATAAGTCCTTACTACTTCTGTATTATACTGTCGCTGTACATTTCCAGACCAGAATAACAGATAAGCACCATTACAACAACATTCGGTGGAGTTCTCAATTAAAATGTTGTCTTCAGAGACATTGCAGGGTTAATGAATCTACCAAAATAGAATTCTTAAGTTGATTCAGAATGTAGGCAGACTTCAAGATTGTCTCAATATTGTCTCATAGGGACAAAGGCAGAGGGACGGTGTGTTCAAGTCTGGGGTTATACAAGTGAAGCTGGAATGCTTAAACCTAAAGCTGCCACGTCCACTAGCAATATTACAACAAGAAAGTAGCTACTGAAAATGTTTTTTCCCCATCTGACATCATTGCATGTGAAAGAAAAGCAGAATATGTATGCAATTTGATTCCAATGTGAGGGGGTCACTGTTTTGTGAGCAGAATATTTAAACTATTACCAGTGTGGTCGTTTTGTGGACAATGGTGCCATTTCCCCTTACTGTAGGTTCCATCTTTAAGAACAAAAATGTATGTTCAAGACAATGAACTTAACAATTTTCACTTTCACCTCCCTTTATCCTTCAACCTCACACTTCGTATACCTTTTATGACACAATTAACAGAGCAAAGGAAGATCGTAACTAAAAACTAAAAGAATCGTAAAGAGTGAACGTCAAAAATATTTTTTTGTTCTCTACTTTGTGTGAAGTGTGCAACTATCTAACCAATTTAAAATTAGCTATCAGTTTAGTATCAGTTAAATACAATTTTGCCATTTCAGCATGCAATCCAAATACCATGCCTGAAGGTTTCAAGGTAAAGAGGAATTTGACCAAGTCTCCCCCATTTACAATGCAAAGGAACGGCACCTGTGGATATTTGTTTTAATGTTTATCTTGCTAGCTAACAGCAACATAATTACTGACATCCTCATATCTAATTAGACACCATTATTGGAGGCCAATCTATCTGGATTATGAGGTTAAATACCTGGTTTTCCCCAGACGTCCCCAAACTAGTTCAGTTTAAGATGACATCGGATCATATCAGATGGCAACCCCACAAAACCGCGCTGCATTAATGAGGCTATGAAATAGTGATGCCCAAAACCAAATTCCAGAATACAAATGCTAATTTATGAATCAACCCAATTCGATCAAAGATAACTAGGTACTGTAGCTGGTTGTGCATCTAAGCTACATATAATGAACTTGCCATTTCCTTATTTGACCAAGAAAAACAACCCTTACTACCTAAACTTGCAGTTAACATTTCAGTTAGAAGGTTGAGAAAAAATTCTAATAGTTTCTATTCAATCGTTATGAAATTGAAATACCTCAGTATTTGGTAGTGGTACATTATTACAGCTAAAATCAGGCTCTACCAACAATTTTGCAGAAAGAACATTGAATCCATTGCTAAAATGCTGTCAAATTATATATTTTTCTTTACAAATGTGTTAATACACCACTTGAATGTTACAGGTCATTATACTAGATAGTCTGTGATGCAGTCTTTGGTAAAAAAAAAGTGGCACTATTCAACTTAAAGGGGTCTCCAAAAAGTGTGTACTATGTCATGTATTTGTGCCCTGTCATTAATTGTGCCCTATGTCATCAAAACGACCCAATTCTAACCAGGAATTGTATTACTTACTGAGGTATAATAGTGATTCTATGCACATATCCATAACATATTACACCACCACACCAAAATGGAAGCTTTAAAACATTTGGTTAATTGCAAGTTCCAGACTGCATCGTTGACAAACATCCAGAGGCCTCATTTAACAAGCATGGATATGCGCGTTTGTGTTTGCACAGTGTCAAGTGGTGGAATAAGGGAACTGCCTCTGTAACGTATAGACTAAGTGGAAAATATAATGGCTGAACTACATTTCCAGAAAAAAAAATATTTATCAATTCTTGATTGCGAAAGGCTTTTGAATACATCAGTTATTTTTTATATCGTACAGTCAGTGCAATAGTACAGTCAGTTAACCTCCTGGTAATAGGTGTCCATATATAGGGAAGGTGTTTTTCTACGGTACATTAATTTCATTTTAAGTGTTTTCTCCCAAATTGTGTCACAAATACATCTCCTTACTTCAGGTGCTGAGCTAGGAGCTGTTAGATTAGGGTCTATTATTCCAGGCATTTTAAACAATATCCTCAAGGGCATTTAAACATTATGTGTAAAGCTATTGTTAAACTATAAGTCTGAGATAATGGGAAATCGAATTGGAGGCTGAACTTCTGATGGAAGATCTGCCATATGCTGCATTTCAGAGAGCACATTTTAGAGAGATGTATGCAAAATCCCAAAACAGACCCCTTCACACTCCACCCTCAATTGGCACATTCGTAAACACCTTCCGCCATTTACGCAGTTTCCCAAATCTGAGGGACCGAAAAAAAAAGGGTGTAGGGCAGGGACCCGAAACGTACACGAAAAGGACCCGAAACGTAACCGAGCCTGCTGGTTTGATGATCTACTTCATTACTTGCACCCACCTGGCATACCAGGTCTAAATATGTCCCAGATTAGGGAATTGCAATGGAAAAACATGGAAGTGGATTTCAGTGTAAGGGATAACGGGGCTAATTAGACTCCTCAATAATACTCTTTAAAATTATGCTGCCTCCACTAACAAGTGGCTGAGGAAGTACATTTACATTACTACACTTTACCACAATTACAGGTAATGTAATTAAGAGACCACTGCAAAATCATCAGTTTTTACTATTGATAGGTATGTGTTTGGGTAATATTAACATTTTTGTTTTATTCCACTCCTGGAGCAAAAAGTCAAGCAGCTCTGCTTTGTTTGATGGATTCTGCCCTTCCATATTCCTCTTGATCACATTCCAGACGTTATCAATGGGGTTAATGTGCAGTGATCTCTTCATTTTTCCCCGAGCTCAATTGTGCATAAACATGCTGCTGAATGGTGACCAGAGTATGTGAGCAGACATGAGCATTCCAGTCCACAGCTTTCACTTATCTTCCAGCTTCTCCGCTAAACACCGTTCACAGAAGAAAACGAGCAGCGCAGCACCAAATTCTCTCCATTCGTGTGAAGTCGTAACTTAAACAAAATCCCTCTATTTCTTAAAATACGGAAACCAAATCATATCAGATTTGAATGAATAATAAACCCTTTTAACAAACAACACGAAAGGTCTACTTTATAAACACTAAGGCTACATGTCGAGGGCTGTTCATTTTCAAAAGAATGTACCCTAGCACGTCGTTCCTCCCTGTCAGAACGTCCACTTAGTAGGCTATGTCATGCTTAAAACATGCATCTTCAGATTTTCATAAGGATTCTTTGCCTGGGTACTACTCCTCTGCACTTCCTCTCCAGCTCTTGGTCATGTTCATACCATCCTGATTTCTTTCATCTAGGTTGTAAGAATTTAGCAACCATGACAGCATAAGCAAGGAGATAAGCTGAACACAAGTACCCTACAAATGCAAGATAGGTTGGGCATGTCACCAAGTGAAGTGCTACTGGAATGATATTAAGGAATCTGGACTACTAAGATATCAATCCACACTCCGCTCATGTACTCTGGTGGTGACCAGGAGGCAGGTGAACTGCATACCTCATTTATTTTGCAGAACCACAATGATGGCATTTGTTCAACTCTTGTCAAAATTCAAAAAAACATTTTATCCTACAATTGGGAAAAACAATACTATTTATTTTTTTCTTTTAAATCTTCCCAATTTTTTCATCCAACCACATGTCGCCTAGCCGACAATTCTTTTTGAACGGCGAATCCAACACGGAAGCCTTTAGTCGATCATGTACGGGATGATTACACTCACCAACTATACTTTTGCGGCTGAACTTACTGGCGCCCTAGCTGCACACAAGAAGTCACTGCAGAGCGACGTGGCAAGATGGATGATTCGGCTTATCTATCCCAAATCCCGGACAATGCTATGCCAATGTGCAGGGGGCAAAGTCAAGAAAAGCCACGAAAAAGAATATTCTACAACTGAACCGAGGGAGCTGTTAAGGATCAGAAGGCTAGTGGTGATGGTTGAGTATACCCGCATTTGAAGAACATCATATTTCACAATGCTAAAGCCATTTGTCTTCTCGTATTTTTATTGGTTAAGTGAGCAACAGCGGCACAAGCCAAATAAATCATTTTGGGCGTACACAACTTTCCAAAAGTTCCTATTTTAGTTAGATAGGTTGGAGGATTTCCAGTTAAAAGAGGAACAAATTATGGAAGGAATGTCACAGCTGATCAACTTAGCAACCTTTGAATTTTTTTCTCCAATAAATTCTAGCTAAACCACCATTGCCCTTGATAGGCTACTGCTGTCGACTGTGGAAATGCAGGTGTTTTGAAGAGGTCTGGCCCAAACAGGCATTTGGTAGAGCACGGTCTGTCTACACCTAAGCTCTCAGAGTATAATGAGAAACCCTTTCCCTTCGAGACTCAGAGATAGTGCTGGTATCAACAAAGCTCTTTCCCCTGTCAAGTCCAAAACAAAGGGATCAAAAAACACTTGTAAGGGCTCAGAGTTCTGTTCCAGGATCCTGGGTCAAGCAGCATGTTAAACTCCCTTCAACCTGTTACCAGCTAGGTTTTCAGTTTCCCAAAACAAACCCCATATTGACTCCTTCTCCATTCTACACCAGCCCATAAGGGATTGTCATCCTTCATTAGGAAAAACACCTTGATCTCTGTCAAAATCTTGGTCAAGTTTTCCTGCAAAAACCTTTAGTGTAGTATGGTGACATTTTAATAAATCACCCCGTGTAGATGTAGGTAAGACTCCTGTGACCCAGTAAAATATAAATTTTTTAGGAAGTACAAATTTTATTTTACCTCAGTATGTATTCCTGTAGTGACACCCCTTGGTTTCAATGCAATGAGTACATTTATCTAAATCAACTTTACACACTGAAATGTTGTGACTAAATCAGACCATGGATCAAACTTGTATGTATCCAACTCTTAAAGTATTGCTTTGTGCATGAAATACTGTTTCAAAAGGGGGGCATGTATTTGTATCTCTTGACCATCCAGCCGTTCGAATCAGATGTGTTAGTGCTGGAGTAAAAACGGACCCACCCTGGACTCAAGATTGTAAAAACACCTTCACATCTGTGTAGATTGTAGAGAAAGTGAGCAAGGCGTGCCTGGACCAGCCGTGGTAATTAAACAGACCCAGCAGTGGCTCACTGTTGTACGTAACAAACGCTGGAGCTAAACAAGCAACAACTTTTTTGCATTTCTAGAATTCGACTCAATCATCGGTAGAGGAGCAGCTTCAAATAAAACCTGTCATGTAGCCATCTTCATGTGATAGCACCCTGGACCACTGTCAGGAAAAAAGTTATACACTTACAGAAGAAACTAACAAAATGTGCTGTTGGTCACCAGCATAATGGCAAGTATGAGAGGAGAAGTAGTTAAGTTAAAAAAAAAGAAACGCGACAGACGCTCCCAAAAGAACACTGTTAGTAATGACACAAAATGGTCACCCTTGGGACATCTTATATGGATACGGGGCAAGGAATTGGGAGTGGATTGAAGTTGCCCCTAACCACTGACACAGGGTCAGATTTATTTCTCCATCACCATTGGTATAGATTAGGCCTGTGTGTGATCTGATCCCAGGTCTGTGGCTAACTGCAACTTCTACCTGAAGCGACCAGGTGAAAGGGGAGAAACAGGGTGGGGTTACACGTTGGTGGAGATCTTGTACTTGGGTGACATGTTGTTGTGAAACCAGATGAAGCTGAAGATGACACCCATGGTCTTGGGGATGCTCTCGTCGTAGGCGAACGTCATGGCCTCGTGTAGCGGCACCTTCACCACCTCAATTAGCTCGCCCTCCTGAGGCTCGCCGCCGCCTTCGCTCACACGGTTGTCTTCTGATACCTCCGCATAGAACATGGTCTGCTTAGCGCCCGTCACACCTACGCCAGACCTGCCCAGAAAGGTGATGCCAAAAAAGTCAACGGTTTGGATTTCACCCATCGATCTGAAACCTGTTGATTTCAAACACAAGAGAACATGCACTGCTAGGGTTCAAGCCCTACCAAATACATTAACCGTGAAACTACTATGTTTTTCTTACCAAGATAAAATGAAAAAAACAACGTAAAAGTAATACAAACAAACATGTGGCTGTTTTAAATATTGTACATCTTACTGTAGCAGAATTTCTAGTAGGCAACAATTAGGGTTGGGTATGGAACCGGTTCCGAGTCAATTGATACTACTGATTTCAAATTTGACATTTCATTTCGGTTTCATTTATCGGTACTTGACGTCAAACGGAACAATGCACTGCCATCAACAGGCCAGTGTGGCCATGTGTTTGCATGTGAATGATGTCACTCGCTAAAACACGCATCTTACTTGACATCAGATGACACAAACATCCCTGGGAAAAAGTAGTCAACATTATGTTGCAAATCATGGAACGTGTAAATGAGCAGTGCATTCTCAGCAGGTATGAATGCGATATATAAATTGACACCTGTTAATCGACTGTCCTGTACTGCAGACAACAGGGCATTTCTGTATCATTAAAACAACTAAATTGTGAAGCGAAATATAGCACTGTAAGAAATTACCTACATTCCTGCTAAATAATTTTCCCATCTTAACTGCCCTTTTTACTTAAAAAATCCTTGTAGTGCGCGGAATCCCACACAGTCTACATTGCATACCTAAAAAGTGACGCTGTTCTTCACTGCTTCATTGGCGTAAGTTGCATGTTCGGCATCTAAGGAGCTGGATACTAGGGTTCGCTGCCCCACGGAGACAGTTGTTTTTACATTATTACTTTGCATATGCGATTGCATATAATCACATACTTGACTATATTAGAATGACTCATTACATTAAATACAGTAATGTATTTCTGAAACCATGGTTTTATTAAATAAAGCTGTTTTCCAGATAGTCAGGGCTGCCGACAGGAATCTATGGGCCCGGGACAAAACTCAACATTTAGGGCCCCTCGCTAAACAAAATGACTGTGCAAAAATCAATTTTGGGGCCCCCCTCAGGACTGGGCCCGGGACAACATTCCCAGTTGTCCCCCCTGTCAGCTGCCCTGAGATAGTGTGTGACTACATTGACAATGTATTAGGTTATGCAACTTTTCGACTATAAGGCTGGGCCAAACCCCGCTTATCACGGCTTGAAGAGTGTAGGCTAGAAATGTCACTAGACTTTCAAAACACTCTGGGCATAGACAACCTGTGGCTGGGGGGATTGCATGTGTTTAATGACATTAGCTATATTTTAAAACATCCATATCACCATCATGTAATCCTTGGGAAATATATAGCCTATAGATTATATCCTACTGATAAGGAATGGCACATATATTATTATTCATAATAGTGTTGTATTATCCAAGAACAAATACAAAATTGATAGTTTTATGAATTGTAGCATGGTATTCTATCGCCTGTGCCGTTATTATTCTTACATTAATGATTTGCTATTTGCACAGCAGACTTCGTTTTGACATTAAAAAAATACCTGTATTTTAAAGGCAAGATAGTAATTTAAACTAATGTCACTTGTTTAATTGTAGACATGTAAAACCATTGTTGAATTATTATAAAGATCAATTTTACTTCAGACAAGAAATGTATAGGCCAGTTTGAATATTGAAATACACGTTGAACAACAACTTTCTCGTGACATTAATGCGGGTACTCCCCTTTGGGAATAACTGGGTTTATGTAATCAACTCGTGGGGGGTTGGGTGTTTAACATTTGTGACACAATGACTAGATGAGCGCCCATCAATACTGGTCTGGGAGAGGGGAGATTAGGCGTCACCTTTCTACAAAAATCATGTGCGCTTTGTAAGGATGCGCGCAATGCTGATATTTTTTCTAATTCCACCACTTTCCTAGCCTGGCTCCGTCCTCCTACGTATTTCATTTTCCTTCAGTACTCCGTCTGGGTTTGCTGTATATTCACGTTTTTTCTCCGAACAATTTTTTGCCTGTCCAATCAGCGAACAGAGGGAGTGGCTGAGAACGATGAGCTTGATGTCCTGCGCTACTTTGAGTTGTAGTACTTAACGACCTAAATGTTAGTGATTGGTTATGGCAGATCCAATAGTTTTAAACTTCAACAGAGTAACCGCTTTTAAGGAAGTTAATGCTTGTCAATGGAGAGTGCCCAGCCACCCTGTACAAATGAAATGTACGTACGAGAGTGGTAGGACCAGGCTACTGACCTTCCTGCATTTCAATGCAAATACACAGTTAGGTAAAATGTATACATCGGGTGGGGTGAAATACCTCTCTGTAAATGGTCAAATGTATGGTTCTGTTGTTTTCATTCTACATTATGTACAGTACTGTATAGAAATTGTCAAATAAATATTCCTCTACATAAAATAACTGTAAAATTCATTCATTTCATAGTTCTCTTTTTAGTAAAACACTATGCTTTTTGAAAGCAGTATTAGGAAAGGTTGTGTTCACGCAGGATTCAACATTTTTTAAACAGAAATGGTACAGAAAAAAGTAGATGGAAACAAATTTCAGAGCAATTGAAGTTAGAATAGGGGAAATCATTTGATAAAACAAGTTGTCTCATTTTAAAAGTAATAACAAATTAATTAAATTGAGAAACTACTCCGTTTGGTTACTGCGTTAGGTCTGACTATTCCACAACAATGATTGCAAGCAAATAAATTCCTCTGAGCCATTATGCCAGATTCTTCGTTACATGACTGCAAGTCCAAACATTTACCCGCCAGTGTGCCGGAGAGACTTCTGAGGACTACTTGCCAACCTGAAAATCGAATCGCATTTGGCGCTAGGTGGGTGTTAATTTCGGACCCTGCCTACACGGAAAGAGAATTAACCAAGGGTGTAGGTATGGTTTTAACATTGGTGGGGACACTTTTTCACCTTCCTACTGATACCCCTGCCTGTTGCTAATAATATGAACTGATGCAAAGTTTTGTGCACGATAAGCTAGTTCAGCGGTTCCCAAACCTCTCCCAGCCATGCCAGAGTTTAGCTGTAGCCCTCAAGATTCACCAGAATCACTGTTCAAGGACGTGTTAATTAGTAGACAAGTTGAATCAGGTGTGCTAGCTCAGGGGTAGTTCAAACACTGCCTGGTTGTCCTCCAGAAGAGGGTTAGAACCACTTTGTATCAACTAAAGAATGTACTTTCTGAACAGGATGGACACATTATTCAATCAAACTATTACCTGCTAAACACTTACAGTATCTATATATTATTACTGCCACAACTTACCTCAGACAATATTGTAAAATGGCCACTTTCTCCCACTTTCACTGCTGCTCTACCTGCCTCTGCTCTAACTGCCTCTCTCCCATGTCTTTGCTGCTCCCTTCTTCCATTGCTTCATTTGTCTAACAGAAGTAGGCAGGTTCCAAATCGAAAAACAATACATATATATCTATGCTAATGCATTTTCCTGTGTATTTCTATACAGCATTAGCCTAATATGAACACACTGTGCCTCGAACACTATATCAAAATATTTTCTAACTTTATAATTATTCGATTCATACTGTAGGCTTCAGTTAAGAGATGCGTTGTATAATAACACATCCACTACATTTATCCTGCTAGGACAGCAGATGTCAATGAACAACATAAACAAACAAATGCTGGCACAAACTGTGTGTTTTTCATTTTGACATGTTTTATATATTAATGTAGTCTGAAGTGCCTAAAAAATAAAATAAACCAGTAGCCTACTATTGAAGAGGTGGCCAGTCAGCTGCCCCATTCTACTGTTCAATGTTTAATGTCGAAACGCTCTCGTCATGCTCCCGGTGGGGCACCCCAAAAACCACGTTGACGGTGCTATAACTGTTTGCTCTTGCGACCGCCTGGTCTACAGTAGGTTCGGCATTAGGCTTCACAAAGTGAGCTTGTTAACAAAGAATGAATCATATATAAAATACTAACAGGCTCTATTATTTATATTAAGGAATAATAAGAAATTCTTTTCGGATCAAAGAACGGATCACATCCGTTGGGAGTTGGTTGCAATTCATACAGACATCCTTAATAAAATACTGACAGTCTTTAATATTTATATTAACTAATGATACAAAATGTATTATATAATAATACAAATACATTTGTTTTAATGGCAATCTCTTAAAGGTTTGAACCCGCTATCTCCATCAGTGTAAATCATTCACATTGCTGGAAATGCCTTAAAACTAGAAATCAAATACTGTTTTTTGAGCAGTGACCAGCTTACAAACGTCGTATAGCGACTTCTAAAAGTTCGTTTTGAATGGTTTTTAAACAGTCAGGTTTGTTTTAAACTATAAACAATATGCCCAAAATAACATGAGATTATTCATAGCAACACACACCTAACTTAAAAACAATGAACGACAATCCTGGAACACGTAGTTTATATGCACACACACACACACACACACAGACACATTCGTTTATTGAATTAGAACGCAGGTAATATCTTTCAAACAGATTTTCGGTGAGCTTCTCTTCAAAACATGTTTAAATAAAGTAATATGTAAAAGTTGCAAATGAGTATTACACTTTATTGTAGGCTACATAAAACCTGCTGTGTTATCAGAGTAGAGCATTTTCAAAGGTCTCTAGCGCCACTCTGCGGCAGTAATAGACCATTTAATGACAACTAAATGTACGTTTTGCTGACGCGGTATAAGAGCGAGCATTTTATCACTTTATCTGTAGGGTGCATTCTGACACAGCTGTTGCACTGAGCAAGCTAGCAAGATAATTGCTGTTGCTTTTCTACTTAAATTTTTTCATGCCAATGCTTCTACCTCTGAGGAACGGGAGTGATGATTGGGTGTGGGGATTGATGGGCAATGGGGGGATCAGGGAGGGAAGGCAAGGTGCTCTGGATGGACGAGAGTGCCGGGATGTTTAGGTCTGTTTAAAATGGGGGGGCAGCTCATTGTTCATCACTATTTAGTGATGGGAAGTTTGACTCTTTTTACTGACTTAAATATTTTTGAGTCATTCGGTAAAAAGAACAAATCTTCTGAGTGATTTCGTTCATCTGAGTCAGTAACGCCCCGGAGCATGCCAGAGCCCCATACCAGCGAATGATAAATTGCTCACCGTTCAATTGAACGATTAAATTAAACGATTCAGTCATTCACAAGTCTTTTGAAATTAGAGGCTGTGTTGTATAAATAGTTTCGATCACATTATTCAATAAGTTAAGGAAGGGTGTCCTGTATGGGCAATTATCAGAGAATTAAAAAATAATAATAATAAATAAATAAATAAACAATTTGGATAGCATTTATTATAGCAACCTGCATTCAATTATCAGTTTGATCATTTCTTCTGCTGGAGCTTCATATATTTGATCTTTAAAAACTTAAGACAAACAGTCGTTGGTTTCAGAGCATGGAGCTTATGAATCCTGATTGGAATCTTTTTACAGCTATTCAACTGAGCGATACAAATTGAAGGAGTCACAAAAAAAGGACTAACCGTCTCTAGAGTCACTATAAATAGTCGTTCAAAATGAAGAATCTGCACATCACTGTCATTATTGTAAAGTGAACATTATACAAAACCTTCTTCCCCAGTTTAGACTTATTTCGACCACCATCAGCTGTGCAGTCAGATTATGCTTGGCCTGTTACACTGGCAGCCAAGGGTAAACTATCAAGTAATATAGTGGAGGAATGTCACAGGGCTGTGGTGAAGTTTGTGTAAAGGATAATCAACACTTCGCAACTGTGGCCTCTCCTTTGTTCAGGTAATGTAGTCTTTTACTGCAATGCTTTCTAGAAGACAGATGCTGTTGGCCTCATGTGCCTACAACAGGATCTGTTCTCCACCACTTGTATTTAAGACTTATTTTTGTATGGGTTCTCTTCCACCATACTATTTAAAAAAAAAACATTTTAATCTGTATTTTGAATAATACTGAATGACCATGGATGTGTTGCAAACAATAAAGACCAATCACAGAGTGAAAGACCAGAGACGTTTTGCAAGTCACAGTATGCATCCGTGCACCTGGATGACTATTTCTATAAACAAACCTGCTATGACCTACAAACCAAGACATTTCAAAGCATTTACTATTTCTTTAAAGTAAGTTTTGGTTTAGTTATCTTTAAGGTTTTGGTATCGTTATGAGGAATACCCAACCCGAGTACCAATCATTCAACAGGTATGATATTTGGGTATTAAAGGAAAGCTCCAGATCCCTAAAAACGTCAAAATCGTTGTGCCGGTCATGTTTCCAACATAACCGTCACTAAATACACCTTCTGAGCGCATCTGGTCATTCTCAACTTGGCCATTTTAAGTTTTCCAAAGAAAACCTTCAGCAACATCTAGATACATACATTTGACTTCCAGATATTTATTTATCCAGTTTTATTCTCCTATTGACTAAATTCAAAGATCGACTTGCTTCAAAACTAACATTTTGTATCTTCTAAAATGTTGCAATGATGTAAACAAGGTTTTTGGAAAACACACAGTGGGCGGGTTGGGAATTACCAAACGCGCTGAGAAGAAGGTGAATTTAGTGACTGTCGTGTCAGAAACATGACCAGCACAATCATTTTGAGCTGTTTAGGGGTCTGGAGTGTTCCGTTAAGGAATGTGGAGTGGCACATGTGGGGCCTGTGGCCTCTATCATA
This sequence comes from Umbra pygmaea, assembly GCA_016801145.1. NCBI lineage: Eukaryota > Metazoa > Chordata > Actinopteri > Esociformes > Umbridae > Umbra > Umbra pygmaea. The sequence goes on from JACXGM010000177.1 coordinate 69,936, forward strand.
ACAGAAGCACCCAGAGCTCAGTGTTTCAAGCTAAGTACGGTCAGGCACTCCTTTATAGGGGGCCATGGGGGCTGGCCATGGTGGTTAAGGCGATACCCAAGTAATAAGATGGGGAGAAAATCTTACACATAACAATTCTAATAGACACAGCACCACAACCGTGGAGTCAAATCAAAGGTGTGTTTGGAGAACGGAAGTCTTGACCTTCAAGTGTGTGTGGGTGTGTGTGTGGGTGGGTGGGTGTGTGTGTGGGTGGGTGCAGCTGTCCATTTGACTTTAATACCACCACGTCCTACACTATTGACCCTTGTTTACAAATGTTGGCAAATCATTTCTACACCAAGTATGAGTAGTTGGTACAAAACATTACGTGATTTGGATTGCTTTCTCCTGTACTCCTTGTCTTAATTTTTAATACATGAATAAGTTCAAATGAAAAACTACCATACTACTGTTATTAAAGAGGCTAAAAATGAGCAAGTCACCACCTGTACTGTGATATGCAGGGGGAAGATGCTGTCTGTCAGAATGGAATTGTCTCTGACAACAAATTCCTTTGCAGAAGGTTTGTGGGTGGACATGAAATACGTGTACAGTAGGTGTACCATTACATCCCGTATGTTAATACTCTAAGCTGGTAAAGGTATCAGTAACATGGCACATCCCAACTGGAATGGTTTTCCACCCATAGGGGAATTCAAGGCAGGCTCTAGCAAATGCTCACAACTCAATTTAACAATATACTTAGTAAGGGTTCTTTTGGCATTTTTGGACAAATAAGTCTCCTTATATTACAACATGAATCATTCAACATACATTTTCAAATTGCAGGTAAATATCAGACTCGTACCCTAATTGTATATTGTCTATATGTATACATGTGTATACATTTGTGTTTGTTCATATGCATGCCAGCTTCATGCACGTATAATGCAAAGGGTGTGTGTGGTCATATGTTACATGGAAAACATGCCTCTAAGTCCAGATTTTGGGTGAGTCTACATGCTAATTAAGGTTATATGATTGTGGAGCCACAGCAATTCACACACCTGTAAGAGGTGATCCTCCGCAGTTTGGCAACCGGCACGTCGTAGCCGCACTCCTCCAGCACCTCCTGCCTGGCGATCTCCTCCAGCGACAGGTCAGCCTTATCCACCAGGCCGGCGCACAGCTCGTAGGTCATCCCGGCAGAGGCTGGGGGATGGGGAAGCTCGCTGCTCTCAGGCGTACCTGCAGCCTGCCCCTGAGGCTGGCCGCTGGGGGTGTCTGGGTTGGCTGCGGCCCCTTCATCCTTCACTGCGTCCTCTGCTGGTTCAGGGGCCTTGGGCTTGGTCCTCTCCCATTCACACATGTACACAGCTGCAGGATGAGAGAGAGTGAGAGAGTGAGTGTGAGAGAACATGAGAGTGAGAGTGCATGAGAGCGTGTGTAAGTGTGTGAGTGAGCATGTGAGAGATTGAGAAAGAGAGAGTGCGAAAGGGTGAAAGAATATGAGTGTGAGAAAGTGTGAGAGAGCGTGACAGGGGTGAGAGCACGTGATAGTGTGTGAGATTGTGAAAGAGTATGAGAGAGTGAGAGAATACGTGAGAGTCAAAGTCAGAGTGAGAGTTATGCAAAGCATACTTGTTTAAGGAAACAGGGTGATACTGTATATAAACAGAGATATTATATATAAAAACAAGAAAAATTTCTCATGGGAGACCTATTTAACTGTAGGACATAACAGAATGGCACAATCATAAAACAAAACATGGCAACAAAGAAAATAATGTAATGACCCCTGTTCAAAAGTCTGCATACCCTCAGTTCTCAATATAGTATATTGCCTCCTTTAGCAGCAATGACAGCATGCAGTAATTTGGGAAAGAGGCCTGACTATGAGGCCCTAAATTCTTCCATTCGTCTTGGCAAAACATCTCCAGGTCATGCAAAGTCTTTGGTCATCTTGCATGAACTGCACGTTTGAGATCTCCCCAGAGTGACTCGAGAAAAATGCAAATTGTCTGCAAGTATTGTTTGATAAAATGCTGCATTCATCTCGCCATCAATTTCCACAAGGTTCCCCATGACTTTAAAGCTCACATCCCCCCCAAAACATGTGAGCCACCACCATGCTTCACAGTGGGGATGGTAATCTTTGCACTATAGGCTTTGTACAGCCCTGTCCAAACATAACGGCTATGTTTGTGACCATAAAACTCTATTTTGGTCTCGTCAATCCAAATTACAGTGTGGCAGAAGCTGTGAGGCATGTCAAGGTGTTGTTGGGCATATTGTAACCAGGCTTTTTTGTGGCACTGGTGCAGTACAGGCTTCTTTTGACCATGCAGCTCCTTTCTGTTCAAGTATCGTTGTGCTCCTTAACATAACCACACCATCTTTTTCCAAAGCAGTCAATATGTCTCACCACATTACATGTGGTTTTTTCTTTGTATCCCAAACAATTCTTCTGGCAGTTTTGGCTGACATCTTTCTTGGTCTATCAGACCTTGGCTTGGTATCAAGAGATCCCTGAATCAGTACCTACTGGCATTTGCAAGGATTTTGATATATTTTTTATTCATTTCCAACTTTATGCAGTTCCAGTACCTTATTATGCAGATCTTTTGACAGTTCTTGTCTGCTCCTAATGACTCAGTATTGTCTTTGGGTGCGTTTACATTATGAGAGCTTTCAGTCACATATACTAGACCTCTCAAGCTTTTGATGAGACAAAATCATTTCCATAAGGGTTATTTTCACATTGTCATGTCCCGTGATGTCAATCGTGCGTTTGTGGGTGTGTCACAAAACTTCTTTCAAGACGCCTCGAGCTGTGTGCGTGAGAACTTCGCTCAGAAAACAGATCAGCCTACTGACCAACACATGAAAAATTTCCCTGCAATACACATTTCTCAAGATGTTCCTGAACAACTGCATTTAGGTGTGCCAAGCCCCATGTAAGATCTTTCCTTTTTTTCTTTCTATCGTACGCTACCTCGGGAGCTCGTGGGAAATGTAGTGGCAAATCGAGAGAGACCTGCAAGTTTACACAATACAATTGGTCTCCTCTCAAGCTTTTCTTAAGAGGTCTAGTATATGTGGCTGAAAGCTCTCCTTTGGTTTCGCCTGGAAGTGTTCCTTGATCAGCAGAAGTGACCATCATCATGAAGAGCTTTGAGCGGCTAGTCAAAATTCACATGTTCTACTCCCTTCCTGACACCCTGGATCCTCTTCAATTTGCATACCGCCCTAACAGATCTACGGGTGACGTAATTGCCCTAGCAGTACACAATGCCCTTTCCCACCTGGAAAAGGGTGGCAAATATCTGAGGATGCGGTTTGTGGACTACAGCTTAGGTTTAAACACTATTGTGTCTGACTTTCTTTGTAATTGGATTCTAAACTTTCTGGCAGGCAGAGTCCAAGTGGTGAGAATGGGCAGCCTCGACTCCTCTGCACTAGGGATGCTCATTTCGGGTAATTTTCCCAACTGACAACCGCAACTCGTTATCCGATTATTAACCGTTAACTGATAAGATTATAAGATTAAATTGGCTTTAAATAAAAAAATTAATTGAAGAGTGTCTGTAACCCGTTAAATATACAAACAATTTTTTTTCACAGATTTGTTTTTATTGTCTAAACAGCATACAGAACAGATCAACAACAGCTGCCGGGTGCACCAGCTTTGCGTATAAGTTCATTCGGGTGCAAAGTCCACAGTAAACGATACGTTGAAAGTAGTTAGTTTCATACTAAAGCTGTGTCGATGTTTGGTTTCACCAAACTACACTGGTGTAAAGTCCACACCAACCAAAATATTGTCGCAGAAAATTTGGCGCAAATGTTTTCACTTTCTGTTGTCAATCAAAGGAAAGTAGCCTTGATGCAGTGTTTACCGAGTTGTCAAATTATAGAATGAAAACAGGCCTACTGCAAATAAGGGCTATATTTCATAACAGAAAACAAAATGTTGATAACGCTTGCTATGCGTTATGTTACTAACAGGCCTATACAGTATCTGCCGAGCGCACCCATTCCATTGAAATGACCATTACGGTCCTCTCTGAAAATAAAGTGTGTGTTGTCAATCACTGTGTGTGTTGTTTTGAAGGTAACATTATTTTGTCGGCTATAATGCATCAGGAGCATGATGAATTATAGTCGATAAAATAATATATGCTTCCCAATACGATAGTGTTATACGTTTCTGTACATGAAAAAATGAAAGCGCAAGTTAATATCACAGTCATAAATATCTAAGGGTTGTCATTTTAAATGAAGAACGCGTTGCATACACAAAACAGGCAGCCGGTATATTTCGCTCCCCATTACCTATATCTCCCCACCTTTCAAAACGAAGCACCAGTCTCTGGTTGCGAGTGTGAACACGCCACGTGATTTAACAAATATAGGCTATACGTAAAAAATAAAAAAAACTTCTAAACTGTTTAACTGATAGTATTAATCGGTCAAATGTTTCACTTTCGGTTAACGGTTAAACGGTCAATATGAGCATCCCTACTCTGCACTCATGCTGAGTAGTGGATCTCCATAGGGTTGCGTACTCAGTCCCCTCATGAACGCCCTGTTCATGGATGACTGCGTGGCCACAAGCAGTTCCAACGTTATCCTTACGTTTGCTGACTTACAGAGAGGTAAGTGGCTTGGCATCATGGTGCCAGGACAACAACCTCTCTTTCAAGATCTCCCAGACTAAAATAGATGATAGTGGACTTCAGGAAGTAGCAGGGGAAGCGCCGTGGAGAGTGTCCTGCTTCAATTTCCTTGGTATGCATATTCAAGACGATCTCAACTGGTCCAGGCAGGCAGGCTCAGCAGTCAAATCTGCCCTAAAGTGCCTATTCTTCCTGGGGAGGCTTATTAAGAAGCTTGTCATGTCTGCCAAATCACTCACCAACTTCTAAAGGTGCCCTACTGAGAGCATCCTCTCTGGCTGCATTACTGCCTGGTACGGCAGCGGCTCCACTGCTGATCATCAGGCCCTCCAGATGGTCGTAAAGTCAGCAGAAAGCATCATCAGAGGCCATCTCCCTTCCCTGCAAGGCATCTTTCACACACGATGCCTTAGGAATGTACGGAAAATAACTAAGGACCTCAGCCACCCAGGACATGGTCTGTTCACAGTGCTGCCATCTGCTTCGCACTTTGTCTTTGAAGAATGGGGCTTCGGATGGCTCAGTGGTTAGGGAGTCAGACTTGTAGTTGGAAGGCTGACTGTTCTCTTCCCGACTGTGCCAAAAGTCGTTGTGTCCTTGGGCAAGGCACTTTACCCAAAGTTGTTCCAGGGGAATGTCCCTGTACTTAATGTGAGTTGCTCTGGATAAGAGCTTCAGCTAAATGACTAAAATGTAAGAAAGTGTGAACACTCATTACAAAAGTGATAGCTCCTTCCATTTTGTTAATAATCCCCAGCCTTTTTCTGCCATCGGGCAGGATAGATAATCTAATTTATTTAACCCAAATCCCAGGCAGTGCTATGCTAATTTGCGCCATCTTGTGCAGGAGGTCCAGATGTGGATACCATTTTTATAATTCTCTGAGCCGTATTGACGAAGTTCATGCAAGTCGGGATTAGCATTAGTTTACATTTTATATGTACTTTTATATGTACAATTTAGAAATTTAGCAGATGCTTTTATCCAGAGCAACTTAAAATAATTTGTAGTGCTCATAGTCTTCGTGAAACATTTCTCCGCTACTCATCAAGGGAATAAAAATACAACGGTTAACTACTACAAAGTTGGGTGGCTGGTATAGCGCAGGCAAAACACAAAAAACAATTACTGTGGATAGATTTGCGTGACTATAACAAACCCAAGAACCAGCTTTGGAGGGGTTAAAAGTTGCATCTCCCTGCCTTTGATGAGTAGCGGCGAGATCACACAATATAGTGCAAATTTAACTAAATGTTTCAGGTAGGCAAATCTAACATTTTTCTTACAATAGAGACCATTTCAAAAACAATCTGAGATGGTGGGTGGCATTAGTTTGTTGAATTGAAATGATAACCTATCTAGAAAGGGGGATGGATTTTATTGCTGGTGTTACTATGAAATAAAATCCACAGCATAGTAACACATTTTATACAAAATCAACTGAAAGTGACCAGTGTTTCACTGCAAATAGTGTAATAAAATGTGGATCTGTGCGTTTGTGCATCTTATTTGAGAGGGAATGAGAGGGTCCATAAAGTTTGTGTTGGGGTTCCACGATCCAAGATTAGATTGAATATATGCAGGTGTGATATCAGCCTGATGGCTTGATGGGTGGAAGGTCTTATCCAGTCTTTCTGTTCTGGTTATCATGCTAGGTGAATAGGATCCTTACTAATAGTAGCTGCGAAAACAACAAGACTCAAGTGGCTGACATCAATGTTGAACTTTTAATTCTGTCCCACCTTAGTATCCTGTCCTTATTTTTAATTGCTGTCTAAAAATATGAGAAGTAAAACTTGATTTTACAATATGTCTATCCTGATGGAGGAAACATGATTTGATTGGTCAAGCAGAAAGGAAGTTTTACCTGGTCGGAACTGCTTGACCAAGACAAAGCAGTGTGAGGTGGTGTTGAAGATCAGCACCGAAACACTGGAAAGGACAGAAGAAGCATGAGTTTGATTAAATCATTATTTTATAGCATACAAGCAACACTAATTTACATATTTTTCAGTTATTGTATTTATATTGCAATAATAAACTGTGTTATTGTCATTTGAAGGACGACTGGGTCAAAGGTATTCATATATAAGAAAATAAAATACACAGAGCAACACCCTGAAATTGACAGGCCTGGAGATGGAAATTGACAAACAAACTGGAAAAATGCCATACAATATAATACATTTTCAGAAAACTGTTGAAGTATACTCAAGTTCTTAGCTCCAGCTGACACCTTCTGAGGTTATTATTACTATTTACTATTTATTTATTTATAAATATTATGCTCAGGGACGTATTTGATGGGCCCTGAGGTGGAGAGGTATTGTCCTGTTTCTTCTTGTTTTTTGTAAAATAAAGAATTCCAAATTGGGGTTAAGGTGTTTCGGCTGGCAAACTTAATCAGAATTTATTTTGTCAAATTCATAACAACCTGTGATCACGTGCAACTCTCTAGTGACTAATCTCGACTACAAAATAGTTAGCTCATTTTAATTGAGGAAAACAAGCAAAAGAAAATGTGAGCAGTGCATTGATACACTCTTACCGAAAATAACATAAATTATTTATTATCAAAACAACTACCGCCAAGACGTCTCCTATGGATGCCTGGCGCACAGGTAGCAGCACAATGGGTAATAATATCGGCTCTCACTTTTAGTGTATTATTCTATAAATTATTTTTTATATACAGTGTTTTCAGTAAGTACATATGCCTTGCTGTTAATAGATTTGTCTGTTCTAACTGTTCTAATGAGTAAATGAAAAGTGAATGTTTTCTTCAATAGCTTTAAAACAAGTCTCAAATGCAATTTCATTGCTCATACAGACTATACCATTGTGTATGAGGGTGAAATGCACATAGCAACAGACAAAATACTTCCATGTCTGTCAAAGTTAATTTAAGGTGAGAGAACTAATGGCAAGTATCCTACTATTACTATTAGGCTTTGTTCAGCCAAATACATACACCGATCAGCAATAACAATATGACCACCTGCCTAATATGTAGGTCCCCCTGCCAGCAAATCAGCTCTGACCCGTCAAGGCATGGACTCCTCTAGACCTCTGAAGGTGTGCTGTGGTATCTGGCACCAAGACATTAGCAACAGATCCTTTAAGTCCTGTAAATTGTGAGGTGGAGCTTCCATGGATCAGACTTGTTTGTCCAGCATATCCCACAGATGCTCGATTGGATTGAGATCTGGGGAATTTGGAGGCCAAGTCAACACCTTGAACTCATTGTGTTCCTCAAACCATTCCTAAACTACTTTTGCTTTGTGACAGGGAGCATTATCCTGCTGAAAGAGGCCAATGCCTTCAGAGAATGCCACGTCCATGAAAAATTGTACATGATCTGCAACAATGCTTAGGTAGGTGATGTGTCAAAGTAACATCCACATGAATGGCAGGACCCAAGGTTTCCCAAGCAGAACATTGCTCAAAGCATCACACTGCCTCCGCCGTCTTGCCTTCTTCCCATTGTGCATCCTGCTGCCATGTGTTTCCCACGCACCCGGCCATCCACATATGGTAAAAGAAAACATGAATCAGACAAGGTCACCTTCTTCCATTGCTCCGTGGTCCAGTTCTGGTGCTCACGCGCACATTGTAGGCACTTTCGGTAGTGAACAGAGGTCAGCATGGGCACCCTGACTGGTCTGTGGCTATGCAGCCCAATACTCAACAAACTGTGATGCACTGTGTGTTCTGACACCTTTCTATCAGAACCAGCATTAACTTTTTCAGCAATTTGAGCTATAGAAGCTCGTATGTTGGATCCGACCACAAGGGCCAGCCTTTGCTCCCCACGTGCATCAATGTGACTTGGCCGCCCATGACCCTGTCCATGGTTCACCACTTTTCCTTCCTAGGACATCTTTTGATAGGTACTGACCAATGCAGTCCAGGATCACCCCACCAGAGCTGCTGTTTTGGAGATGCTCTGACCCAGTCGTCTCCCCTTCACAATTTGGCCCTTGACAAAGTTGCTCAAATCCTTACGCTTGTCCATTTTTCCTGCTTATAACACATCAACTTTGTGGACAAAATGTTCACTGATGCCTAATATATCCCACCCACTGACAGGTGCCACCATTACGAGATAATTAGTGTTATTCACTTCACCTGTCAGTGGTCATAATGTTATGGCAGATCAGTGTATATTTTGCAATGACGAAAAATCTGGGGCATCATTTATAAAACTGTACGTAGAATTCACGTGAAAATGTTGTGTACGAACGAAAAAACAAAAAGTGCGTGCGCACAAAAATATTCAGAATTATAAAACGGTGCGCATGCACATCCAACGCTGCACTCTACATCAGTTCCACACCAATGAAATATGTCAAATTAACACAATCATTATGTTTTCAGTTTACTCAATTTCTTTTCTTCTGGCAAACATAAGATGTTTAGGTAAATTCAACATAACGGAATCAAATGTTGAAAAGAATTTAAATTAATTGGGTAGATTCAAAATGATTTTATTGGTATTATTATAACATGATACAAATGTATTATCTTATCATGTTTCCTATAATAGATTCTGAACCGAAATACGTTGTATTAACATAATAAAATTGAGTACTATATTAAACCACACCTCCATGTTTCCCAGGATACATTGCCTTTTCAAGTGTGTTTGCTAATGACGTACAGTAGGTATGTTTATTTAACCCATTTTTTTCATCAATCAACTTTCCTTCATCTGTCTGTAGAGAAATGTTATGTCTTAAGCTTGTAATACATTAATTGTCCATGATACCTACTATTGAAGTTATGAATGGTATAATACTGTTGCTGACTAATCATGGTTGCCTGAGCATTTAAATTCAAATGCAAACTCCCCTAAACACAGCAACTACTGAGTCTCTGGAAATCTGGGAACTTCACCAAAATTGTTCCACTTAAAATGGTTAAACCCTTTGGAATTCAGTTTTGCCAGCAAGATGGTATTCCTTATTTAATTTGAACAGTCTTTACAGTTGCGGGTGCACAAACATGTTTTATTCAATTTTTGGTTGTATTATGAAAAATGTATGCATTTGATATGAGTTTAGCAAGGGTGGGTTAATTAGTCAATTTACATACAAAACACTAAAATAATAAAACAATTCAAGCATTTTAACATACTTCCCAGCATGCTCTTCTGTATCATATGGAAAAATAACTACACAAACAATTCATGTAATTTAAATTTAATTCAATCTCACTTGACCTACATGATTCAATCTAGTAGATATTAATTTGCTTGGAATTACATTGTATGAAAGAAATTAAATCATGTTGAGAGGAGAAACACAATGGCCCTCATTTATCAAACATGCGTAGAAACCAGTGTTGGTCTGAGCGAAGAAATCATCTTACGACAGGGCTCACATGTGATTTACAAAATGTTCCTATCACTCCTATTCCAGCGTATGAATAAATGGGTGTTGATAAATAAGTATCAATCTTAATTTAAATATCATGCCCACATATATGCATGGATTAGAGGCCTTGCCCTTAGAATTTACGACATGGATAAGCGACATCTGGCAAAAAAAAGGAATCTCTATGAGATAGAAATAAAGACGCTCAGGTCTCAGGTTGGGGCCAACCGCTTGGTTTTATTTGGAAGCTTAAAATCAGGCATCAATGGATCAAGGAAAATGCGGTGTTGACTGAGATCACTGCTACAGTCAATGAAAGTGAAAACCTGAAATGCATTTCAAATACATGAATTATTTTCACTGAACATTCCACATTGTATTTTTTGAAGTAGCTTTCTTACCCAAAGATAGAACTTACTATATTAGAAGCGCAGAATTAGAGCCTGTCTCCTTCGTAGAGCCCCCAATGGTGGCTGTTGTGGCCACAGATCTTCATTAAATGGCACCCCGTTCTCCAGCGCAATATTGTGGAGAACCCTGCATGCCATTAATATATTGCAGGCCTGCTCTGGGGTGTGTAGCAGAGTCCCACCCCAGGACAGAGCCACCTGCCCTAGTGCAAACCACTGGGGTCCTGTGCGTGTGTGCTAGGGATGGGCATTTAATTTAATTTTATTTATTGATCGTCTGAAGAATTAACGATCAACTATCGTTTAATCAAATATTTTTATTTAAAAAAATAATTATTTAAAAGGTACAATATGTAGTTTTCCAAAACAATAACAAAAGATGTACTTTGCATTAAAAAAGCAAACATCACTATACTTTTATTATATATATATATTTGTTAGTTGTGTACTTACATTATCCCAAATGTTACCACTAACTTTCAAACAGAGAAATTTGCAATTTAATTCGAAGACACGGGATGTTTCATTTTGTCGCCGTCAATGGCGTCATATAACCTTTGACTCCTCTAGTTGCTCTAAGTTCTAGGGAACCGCCAAACATAACGTGAATGAAGTTCTAATATATCTAACAATACATAACTTTGTCAGTGAACATTTTTTCTGCCGGAGACGCTAGATTGGCTAATTGTCACTGTCAATTCTCAACGTCATCAAAGTACATGTTTTGCTATTGTTTTGATTGAGAGACCCCTAGTTGCCAAAAATTACATATTGTACGTTTAACTTTTTATAAATTAAAAATCCAATGAAAAAACAAAAATACAGCATGTATTTCCTCAATGAGATCTTTATTACAAGAAGAACAACTTGTGGCAATATCTGCTTTAAGATACGTGCACTGCGGTGCTCTAAAAGCAGCGCAACCTGCAGCTGCTAGCCGGCGATCTTAAACAGAGACACTTGTTTGTTCCAAAATAATAAAAAATAACAAAGAATCATCTTAAACAATAATTTAACAAAAAACATAATAATAGCCTACTTAGATCTGGCAGGATTTGTCCAAATGTAACTCAAACCTATCCAAGGCACAGAGTCGAGAAAGAGGGTGAGAGAGATTAGCCTACCTAACAATTAATTAAGCTACTTAACAAATTAGGCTTTTTAACAAAGCCTCATAAAAATAACTAGTAACTCACATTCAACTTATGTACCAGTCTACTGATTTTTGTTGAGAAACATAAGCATTGACATGATCTGGGGTCAGACGTGACCGCAACCTGGTGACCGTCAGTCCAGCCGCCGAAAACACCTGCTCTGGGGACTGACGTTGCCGGGATGCACAGATCCCTCCGCGAGTTAACTTGGCCAGCCCGGGGACAGAGTTGAGCATTTGGAAATCCTGCTCCTATAGCTCACTGAGTGGTTGGTTTGCTCCGCGCCGCCACTAAACACCTTTTTCACTCGCTCCACTCAAACCCTCACATCGCTCACATGAAAAATAATGAGACTACAAATGCTCCAAGAATTTTCAGTCATATTATTATATTAACAAAACCCATCCATTGTGTGACCATGTATGTCAATAAAGTATTTAGCGAACTCCATGATGACACATTAACAACGCACACTAGCCAGGCAAGTAACCTACACAAGTATGGCTCATTAGGCTGGGCATGTCCTGACCATGTGAAGTGAGCGCTACTGGAGCAGTACTGAAATGATATTGAGCAAGAGCCTTCTGGGCCAATCACACTCTGCTCCGCTCACATATTCTGCCCGGGGAACCCGATTCCTCTACATGATTACTTTTGTAATCAAAACAAGGTACTGTAATAAGGTACTCAGTCAGGGGATAACCTTTGTCACCTAGAGGAGTCCCATCAAACCGTTTCACCAAAGAACTGTGTAGAACTATAATATTTGTTCGCAGGCGTAACTCACTGAGGAGATGACTTCAGCCATGCAGTGTGCCCTCCTGTAGCCTTGTTCCAACACTGCAGTTTTGAAAAATAAAAGAGTTGCGCGTCCCCTCAGGCCACCGGACTACCACATTCAGAACAATCCTCCTGGCATCACATATGATCTACACATTGATTGAATTAAGGTTTTTGCGAATGATAAATGTGTAATCATTCATGGATGGTGGCTACCGGCGCACATGAGTACAATCAATCGCCCCAAACCCATTTGGACCCCAGCAATCTCATAAAATTGTCTTTTAATCACTGCTGAGCATCATCATATAGAAATTGAATATACCAGAAAGGGACTTGATAGCCGCCAAAACTGCTAGCATACTTTGACTAATTGTTGGCTGTGATATACCAGACCTGTCCCAGATCTCCCACTGAAAGGTCCCGGTGGCTGAAAACCCCAACATAGAGAGCGCGCGTTAAGGTACTCTAACAAAGCCAGATCTGCCATCGCTTCGATTTCAGGACTGCCAAAGCGCTTGTTTAAAAAGGTGACTGAATAAACATTTCACCAATCACATTACAAATTGATTAACATAATATATATTGTTATTATTTGATTGAAATTGTTGTATGCCTAATTAAGCGGTCATGTTCTAGGCCATCTCGAAGTGAAAGGCAAAAATTAACAATAGCAGTTAGCACATAGCAATGTGCTGTATACATTAATTTGTAATTCTGAAATGTAACTTGCAGTATGTGGTAGTTGTGATGCACAAACATTCATCAATGATCGCTGGTACAACAAGTGAGTCTAGTTGATTAGAGGATAGAACTTTGTAGTAAAGTTGAGAATGTATGCATTCTTCCCGTTGAATATGTAGCTACTAGGCCTGTCACGATAACAAATTTTGCTGGACAATAATTGTCCCAGAAATTATTTCAAATAAATCATAATATTGTTCATTTTCATCTAATATAATGATAACCGCATAATAATACAGGTACACCTTTCCAAAGATCAATAAACTTTTTTTTCTAAAGAATATTTAACACTGGAACTTGAAAATGCACTTGAATAAAAACCAAACAGAATAAAAAACGATAAATACAATGAAAATTTACACAACCAAAACTATAAAGGTCTATTTGGTAGAGAGAGAGCGAGAGACAAGGAAATTGTCAAGGAAAACAAACAAGCATGCAAATGGAGATTGCAGTCGTAAAAATGTAGCTCATTTTTATTTAGCATGCAATTAACTGATTTATTGCATATTGCTACAGGGCTAGTAGCTACATTATAATAGTTGGAAAGGGATTTGGTTTTCTACAATGATTAGTGAAAGTGAAAAGCTGGAGGATTTAATTTTTGATCAAGTTTGTTGAGCCCATGGAGGACTTTCACTGGGTGTGTTTTTAGAAACTACCCAGCAATGGCAACAGAGAAAGAAAGTGTTTGTGGTAAAGAGTGAGACAGGGATGAATTTTTGCTTTCAACCGTCTCCAGCCAAGATGATGATTACTATTTTTGTTAGATCATCAGAAGTGACACTACATGTACCAAGGTGTTTTGGAGACATTCTATTCATTATCCCAAAAATCTAGTAGAAAAAACAGCCATGCACAGATGGTGTAGCACTATCACAGGTAAGGAGCTGGCTAGCATTATCTACATTGGATATGTTTGTGTATAAACACAATGTAAAATTTTAAATAATGGCTCACAGAATATTGGTCATTCTGTACCATTTAGTGTTAGGTATTATTTATGATTTTACCACAAGTGAAATTTGTTAAATGGCTAAGTAGACAGAAGGATTTGCGATCTGGAAGCAACGCAGTATGGAGCGAGCACTAAGTTTGCTTTGAATTATAGACCTTGGTGGTATTTCAATTGCAAACTACAAAATACAGAAGCTATGGTAAAGTTTTTAAAAACCTAAATTACTAAATGTAATTTACTCTGAACCATTCCTTTAAGCCTACAATTGAAACGAAATCAACTTATAATGTATATTACACACGTTACACAAACCTTATGTAACTGACCCAATGTAGACCTTGAGCTGCTGTTTCCAAAAGGAATATATTGAAGCTGAGTAGACAATTAGCGAGATGCTTTTGGGCAGGAATTTTGGCACGTTCTAGCCTGTTTCTCTAAGGAAACAACTTGTCTGTGGACTACACCTGTGCAATAAATGGTTATTGTCATCAACATTCATGAATCCCCCCAGGTGCAATTTCAACCATCGCAGAACACAAGTGCAGAACCTAAGGCACACCCCATGTTAAATGGAGAAGGTGCAGAAATCAAAAGGCCATCAAACTAAAAAAAAAACTGGTTGTAACATCGACATTTTAGCTACAAATACCGTATTACATTTTTTTTAAGCTGGTTGACTAGTGAGGTTGTAAAATGGAACTATTGGTTTCAATGTAATGTTCATATAATTTTATGTGTTGTGGTTAGGGCTCGGCAATATATGGGGTTTTGTCAATATATTTGTTTAGTTGTCAACAGGATATGCAATCTACCTATTTCGTGCTACTCTAATTTATTTCTGCACAAGTACACTTAAAAAAAAACTGCCTTGCGTTGAACTTTCTTTAGAGTTCCATTCTGTTCAGCAATTCTTGGTCAGGGTTAAACAAATGTAAATTTAAAACATATCCACTAATCAGTCCTCAACAGCCTTGTCAGCCTAAATCAAATAGTGTAAAACGGCACTTGATCTTATAATGTTTAATAGTGAATCGTAACGATAATAAACGGGAATCCGCTGGTGTCACAGGAAAACAGACCATGCAGGCACTCAGACATCTGCAATCTCATTAGCCAATAATAGGCTATATGCACACTCTTTCACATTCCACGTCAGCTAGCTTGATCACATCCGGCGCACATCACGTACACAGCAACTATGGCGTTTTTCACTCAATCGCTTCAAGATTTACCTAGACTTACGGTCAACAACATTAGTCGCATTATCCAAACACTGTGCCATACATCAACAACTAAGAAGAAGAAGGGAATCAAGCTATGCATTTCAAGCTATATCCACAATTATGAAGGTAAGCTCTGGACGTGTAATGTCTTTACATGCCCTTGGCATGCATGTAGCTAACGCTAGCTCAGCAGTGTAGTGATTCTGTGACTGTCTCGGTCTGTCGACTATAAATGTCAATCACATACAATTTTCCTAACACCTTTCACTCTTAGTTTCAAACATGGAGAAGGAAGAATGTGGGAAGGGTGAAATTGTTCCACTCAAACAATGAGGTAGGAGAATAACTTTATTTTGGTAACTTTTCACTGTCAATATAAAATTTGCCTGCCTGTATGGACTACAATAATCAAATGTATCATTTACCTAGGCCCATCCATTTTTTTTGGAGGGCCCACCCAAACTGCAAATCCTGACTACGTGGCTTGCTGGTACAGCACTTTAAAAAACTCTGTCACAAATGAAGCACTTGCTATGGATGGTTCCAGATGAAAAACAATAATGCATTTTGAGGGCCACAAAAAACTATCGCGGTGTTAATTTAATTGCATGCGTTAATGCATTAACGCGTTCAGTTTGACAGCATCTCTAAATACGTGCACAAGTCTGTCCTATGCATAGAAATTAAATGGATAAAAAGGACATTCTAATTCAAATCAATGTAGCAGAATGTTCATGGCAGCAGCCATTTTTATGTATACCATTCCATTGCAAAAAGCTAGCGGCCTACTTCCGCATCAAACCGATTGTCCTGTTGTCACTTGACAACTAACAACAATCGCCATTTTGTTGTGCACTAATAGAACGACCACGCCAAACAGTTCAATGTCCTTTCTATTCATTCTATTTCTATGGTCCTGTGTCTCTCATTACACATGCTATACATTCTCATCTGTGGCAACTGGCTTTGCAACATGTTTTGATGTACAACGCTGTATACTTTATCTATAGCCGGTTTCTGATCAGAGGGATTTTTGCAGTTCCTAGAACATAACTTTCCTATAACCCTTATTTTCTTGTGTTCCGACGGGCAAAATTTTGGGATTATTTAGTTCCTCGATCCGCAGTTCCTAAAACTCTTTCAGTTCCTACTTCAGAGCAGGGTCTTTCCCTTTTACTAGGTCTACGTTGATTGGTCCAATTAAGTCATGTCTGTTGTTTCGTTTGCCTGTTGCCCTCTGCTCGTCCATCATATTACATATTATGCTGGAGCCTTAGTCTTCTGTGTTTCTCACAGAAGACTAAGTACTCCATTTCTATGACTCCAGGTTAGTTTTTAAACGCCACCATTCAAACTCCGTTATCAACACATCAACACATTAACACAATAAACAAACAGCAAACCGCTGATGGAACCCAGCAGTACTTGGGCTGAAAACAACCAGATCATCCGCATACATAAGATAAGTGTGTAAATTATCTCCAATCATACACCCAGTGTTACACACATTAAACTGTGAAATGTTGTTGACTACACTTAAGTCTAGTGACCACGCTATAAAAGGCCATTGCAGCGCTTGCGTCACTCCCTTATCCCTCCTACCAGTTCCTATGGCCACCTGACGAGTTCGAATGCAAATAGCAAAACCGGTTTTGGGGGAGAGTAGTTAGTAGAACTGTTTAGAAGTGGACTGTTCCTATAACTACTTTCCTGTAATTACTTGGTCGGAAAAGCAGCTTATGGTATCCAGAACTGTCCCAGAATGTGTGTTTTGAACCAATTCAAATTATTGTGCAAACCCAAATAGTGTGCAGCTCAGAGTATAGAGTTAGATACTTATCACCCAATACCCCCATGGAGATCATATCAACCACTAAACATATTAAGTGTGTGAGAAGCACCATCATTTACCTGTTATTGTATCATCTTACCATTTACCGCTTTTCCCGCATCCTCCATCCCTCATGTCTTGCATCTACTTGTAAATAGAATTTCCTTATGATAATTTAAAATAATGATTAAAAGGTGCAGACCCTACACTTTAATCCCAAAAGTGTGTGGACATTTGCCCATCACATTCATATGAGCTTGTTGGACATCTCATTCCAAACCCAAAACTGTTGCCACAATATGCAATTGCCCAATTGTCTTAAATGTCTTTCTAATTAAGATGACCCTTCACTGGAAATACGGGGCTTAGACCAAACCCCAACAATCTGCCCCAGACCATTATTCCTTCTACAGCAAACTTTACACTAGGCAATATGCAATCCAGTAGGTAGCGCTCTTCTGGCATCTGCCAGACACAGATTCATCCGTAAGACTGCCAGATAATGAAATGTGATTCTTCACTCCAGAGAAGATGTTTCAACTCCTCCAGAGTCCAGTAGCGGCGTGCCAAAGGTGGTATCCTATGACAGTGCCACACTTAAAGTCACAGAGCTCTTCAGTAAGACCCATTGTATTGCCAATGTTGGTCTATTGATGTTTCATGACTATGTGTTGGATGTTATCCACCTGTGAACAAAAGTGTGGCTGAAACACATGAACTCAAAACTTAGTATGGGTGCCCACTAGGGTTGGGTATCGAGAACTGGTTTCTTCAAGGATTTCTTCATAGATTCCAAGTCAACCGATACTACTGGTATGCAATATAAGTTTAATTTCAGTTCCTGACGATGAATGAAACAATACACTGCCATGAAGAAGCCAGCGTGGCCGTGTCTTCCCATGCATGTGATGTCACTCACTTAAAGGCCGTGACCATGACCAGCGTTGAACTCCTTTCTCTCTGCTAGCTAGGGTGCATTCTGACAGCTATAGCACTGAGCTCTCTTGCATGCTAGTAGTTGTTGCTTTTCAAACTGAAATTATATCATCCCAATGACTTCTTGCCCGTATCGTCATACGGTTTCCGTGTCGAATTGTAGTTCAGGCTACTCTGACAAACATAAACTTACTTTCTATTTTATTCACGTGTATACAACAACATCGCAAACTGCAGCGCCATTGGTTGCACTTTGGGGGGTCAGCGTCGGCGGGGGTCAAATTTTAAAAAATGTAACTTCGAGCGCAGCAGAGAGCTGCTCTCCAAGCATTGAGCTCAGAGAGTTTATGTGCCTAGGGTTGAGATGTCGCTAGGTTGGGAGCAAACACTTGCCCCATAGCAAATGAATGGCATGGACGGCACAAAGGATTTTTAATTCTGATCATGGACAAGGCCAAGTAAACATGGATCTTACTTCACATCAAATGACTCAAACATGCCAGGAAAAAAGTTTAATATGCTGAAATGTGTAAATGAGCAGTGTTTTCTCAGCAGGTATGACTGCGATATATAACCTAACTTAGGTTATATGTGACTGGACCTCTCAATTTTATTTGAATACCCCTGAACTAGCCTATTAAGTTTGGCCAATTAATCATCTTAGCTAGGGTGAGCGAGTGTAGCTACAGTATGTTACTTCAAAGTGTGAACTTCTTGCTCACTAGGCGTACTGTTAGTGAATTAGCCTAGTTTAGAGTTCGGCTATCTATTATTTATGCTAGAGAGAGCGTAATGTTACGACAAGACAAACTACATTTGACCTGTTAGCTAGAAACTTTAGTTACATATTTAAATTAACGCTTTCCTTTCCTTCTGTATTACTACAGACATGGCTAGAATTACTTAGGGGAGCTCATCATTCATTGTTTAAAGTGAACATGTCAGGCATCCTTTTTCCCAACCTTCATCTCATTTTGACAAACATCAGCTGTGCAGTCAGTAGGGGTGCACGATATTGTAAAAAATTGATATTGCGATATCGATAATGAATATTGCGATATCGATATTAATTTCGATATTTTTAAACATATGTAAAATTAAAAAAGTTATGGGAAAACACATCAAAATAGATTCATACAAATAAAACAAGTTCTTGTTCTTCAACAAAATATTTATTATTTTTAACTGACAGTCAT